>GL379884.1:621120-638653 GCA_000143925.2 Caenorhabditis brenneri | reverse complement strand
TAAAGAGCTGAAAGTATAATGGTAATCAATTTTGCTAGTTGATCACATTTTGAAAACTGTAAGGCAACCGAGATATGATGCTGTGAAGATACATTATTACCATAAAACATATGATAGTGAAGCACCTAGTAATAAATGTTCAAAGTAGGATATCTCGGTTCATTTTAGAGTTATCGAAAAGTTTTCAACTGATAAAAAGTTCAAAATAGGTTAATAATCAAATTTTCAGTTGACCACTTTTTGAAAAGTTTCAAGGCAACCGAGATATACTGCGTTGAAGAAATAGTATCACCGTGAATCCTATAATCAAGGTACTATATAAGAACCCCGGAATTTGAAATGTTTTATTTTCTATGTGAGACTTCTTAATATTGTTCAAAAACTGGGCGGCCACTTTTTTTCGAAGATGTGCTTCTGTTATCATGAAAAATGTAAATTATATTCCGATATCCCAGAATTTTCCGTTTTTTCGAGGATGGGAAGGGGGAAAACGATTCCCAGATTCCATACTGTCCACGTTCTGGGAGGGGGAATTAAAAGCAAGGAAAGGTCACGTGTTTTTGAAGATTTGGAACATTTCGAAAAAGCCAACATGAAAAAAAAACATTTCTAGAAAAAATATTTGCTCTGTTGATTTCGTCTCTTGGAATTTCTTCGAAGTTTCAACCGTCACCAAATGAATACTTCGAGAGTGCTGCTTACCAAAAAAGGTTACCAGATTCTATATTACAGAAAAATAGCAATGAAAATGAATCTGGTATTGCTTTAATTTCGTTTTCAAGTATAGCCTATTTTCTCTGTAATATAGAATCTGGTAACCTTTTTTGGTGAGCAGCACTCTCAAAGTATTCATTTGGTGACGGTTGAAACTTCGAAGAAATTCCAAGAGACGAAATCAACAAAGCAAATATTTTTTCTAGAAATGTTTTTTTTCATGTTGGCTTTTTCGAAATGTTCCAAATCTTCAAAAACACGTGACCTTCTCTTGCTTTTAATTCCCCCTCCCAGAACGTGGACAGTATGGAATCTGGGAATCGTTTTCCCCCTTCCCGTCCTCGAAAAAACGGAAAATTCTGGGATATCGGAATATAATTTACATTTTTCATGATAACAGGAGCTCATCTTCGAAAAAAAGTGGCCGCCCAGTTTTTGAACAAAATTAAGAAGTCTCACATAGAAAATAAAACATTTCAAATTCCGGGGTTCTTATATGTCAAAAAACGCTTCGAAGAACATATAAGCTCCATAAGACCAACATGGTCCACCCAAAAAGCAATGTTGCGCTCTTACAATAGCCAACATGTGGTGAAAGCTCTCCATCACTTTCCGTGCTATTGTCTACACGCGCATCTAGATAAACGTTTCTAGAAGTAATGATCTACTCCTTACCTACTAGGGGAAACACAATTTTTATCTGTAATCTGATCAGTGATGTTTGAGAGCCATCGCCTCTTTTCATCGAACACGGATTGTGAGGAAGTCAGAATGTGTCTGGGAGATATGAAGAAACCTGTTGCAGTATTCTCTTCGTTTTCTGGAAACTGGAAATTTTCTCAAGAGTATTTATATATTAAACACACCCCACGTCCAAATTCGAAGGAGATATGATGCATTACTAAGCTCAAAATGGAAACCTCCATCTCCTCCTCCTCCCTTAGGAGTTGCTGAAAAACATAAACATTTGTGAAGCTTCCAGTCATCGTTTTCTTACGAAGTTCAGAATCCCCACAGTTTGAAATCCTCTCATTATTTTCTTGGATGGTTAAGCGGCCAGTTTGAACACAATTGATTAAGATTGCTATTGCAATTAACCATGGACATCGAGAATTTATCATTTCCAGGAAAGAATGGCGATGTGGAAAGAGTTGAAAACAGTAATATTATTTTTTAGCGTGGTAGGAAGGGAAAGAGAAGGAAAAAAGGCCAATGTTATTAGAGCATGTCACGGAAAAATAGTATAGAAGCCGAAAAAGAAATTTCGAAAAGAAAGCCTCCACAGTCTGTGTGTCTGTTTGCCCAAAAATAGCTAGCACTGCATTAACAATAGAATAAAAACAAGTTTGACATCGAGTGGAGTCAAACCCCTAACCTCTAGGACAAAAACTGGAATTACAGCAAAACAAGCCGTCAAAACACAGAACAAGAACAAGACCACAACTACTATACAATTCATTAAAAGAACTATACCATAATTATATATACAAATAATAAAAATTAATTCTCCATGTTTCTTCTTTTTTTGTGTTTGGTTCGAATTGTCTCCACTCGGATGATCACTTCGGGATATCCTTACAGACGATCATCCGAAGTTGAAGATCCCAAAAGCAGTTCGAGTGTACACACATCTTATTCGGCAGCTGATGGAAATTCAATTCCAACGGTTTTTGGCACACAGAGCACTGGAAGCAGGTGGGATGCCACGTGGAGTTGAGCGCCTCGCACACATTCGTTTTGATGAATTCACCGCATCCTGAAATTTAGATAGGCAGGGTTACTGTAGTCAGGATTACTGTAGACATGTAGCTAAGGTTACTGTAGTTAGTTACCTAGGATTACTGTAACTGTGGAATATGGCTACGGTATATGGATTACTGTAGTTACTGTACCTTTACAAATCGGACGAGTCGTTTTGATATGACAATCCAAGCACAGAATAATTCCGTTTTGTGGGACACATCTGCGATTAAATATTTGGATATGCCCTTCTATTAGAGGTGGACCAACCTTTCACCATCATTGATCCGACAATTGCACAAGTCACAGAGCAAATGATTCACGTGCCAGACCTGCAAGAAAAGAGCATAGTGCAATTCTATTAGAGACGCCTACCTTTCCATTCGCCAGAATCGCTGGCTCCTCTCCAATTTTCACGGAGCAGTGGCCACACTCGTTCATCGTTTTTTCGTTTCGTTTCGCAGTTTGAGAATAAAATAGTTTTGGAATTCTTGATTTTTCTTACGTAGCTCCACGTGGAATGACCTGGCCCAACCCTTCTTTCCCGGTTTTTTACCGTGAACCCCCGCCCCCAAGAAATCAAATTCATTTCAGTTTTGACGACAAATAAGGAAAGCTAACTCTCGGCTCGTAAAGTGGAAAAAATGGAAGATCGTAACATTACGGATGCTGATCGAGAGTGTCCACAACTGGCGGAATTCGATGAGACAACTCGCGGACAGAAGGATTTGAAGGCGATGAAACCGGTAAGAAATATGGACACAGTACATTTTCGATGGCTAGGGACTGTCCCTGAAAAAAAGAAAAAAAATGACCGCTGGTAAAAATAAATCCTATGACCTCAAAAACTAAAACCATCAGAGTTAGCCACTAGGCTATGGGTACAGCGTAATCAGGACCTAGTGGTCTAGAATTCTGGGCAAACAAACACACAGACAGACACACGACATTCCAATTCATCTAATTTCCAGGGCGAAGAAATCGGAAAGAACTGGAAAATCGTGAAGGCCATCGAATCGGATAAGGGATTCAATACGATCTATGTGGCTGAGCATATTCAGAAGAAAAAGTTGGCAGCGATCAAGGTTAGCAGATTTAACTATGAGAAATCGAGTAATCATATTTTGATAGACATAATTACATGATTTTTTGGTTTTAGGCTTCAAAAAATCAGGTTTCCATACCTGAGCCGCTAAAACCGTCTTACCTCACTTTCGAGCCGAGCTACCAGAATCTTTTCGATCAAAACTTGTTTAGAATTTCTCTGGCTCCCAAGATATGCGTCCTCTATGTATGTGAGAGACGCAGAGAAGCAGAATACTCTCGCCACCCTGCGTCTCTCCCAACTTTGAGCTCCTGTATTTCAAAAACCGAAGAGAGCTAGAGAAAAGTTGTTAACTACGGTTTTGTATCAAATTTTACGCTGAGCACTTTGTAGTTCACAGTATTTCCCTGACTTTTCTCCGAATTGAGATTTTCCAGGTGGAGAAGAAAACCGAAGCGGTAAAAATGCTCCAATTTGAGTTATTCGTCTTGTTGACCGTCGAGAAGAAGAATCAGGGAAAACAGTTCTGCAAGTACGCATATGTCTTTGTTTTCAGACACCTGATTCATAGTTTCAGACTATTTGAAAAGGGAAACGAGAAGGACTACAACTGGATTGCCATCACCCTCTGCGGGAAGAGTTTGAGAGTACGATACCTCCCTTTAAAAAGGATTTTTTTTTTCAAAAAACGATTCCAGATTCTCCGCAAACGTCAACCCGGCGGAAAACTGTCAGTGGCTTGTGGATTGAGTGTTGCTCAACAGTGTTTGAAGGGATTGGAGGAACTTCATCGTGTAAGATTTATTCTTGGAAAATTGATGAGTTTTAGGGGGTTTTCAGCTAGGATTCATTCATCGCAACGTTGCTCCGTCGGTTTTTGCGATCGGACGATTCACGGGAGACAATAATTCGGAGATGAGAAATGTAAGTGGGTTACTGGGATAGGAGATTTACAAGTACTGTAGTTTTTGTAGTTTGTAGTCTGTAGCTCGTAGTACTGTCAGCAAAAGATTCATAAGAAACCGGTCCGACACTCTTGACACATTGCCGAGTGTGAACCTACCATAGTTAGTAGCTTCCATAGGTCTTTCGTTTTGTAGTTTGTAGTTTGTAGTTTTTGTAGTTTGTAGCCTGTAGTTGTGTAGTTGTGTAGTTTGTAGTTTGTAGTCTGCTACCCAAAAATCACTTCCAGATCTACATTCTCGATTTCGGCTTTGTCCATCAGTACATGAACAAGGACGGAACCCTCAAACCACCCTCCCCTCGTCCATGGAAGTATGTCGGAAGTCTTCGTCACATGCCACGTGCCGCCTACTCCCGTGTCGAATTCTCTCGAATGGAGGATCTCGAAATGTGGTTCTACTTGAGTGTCGAACTCGTCAAAGGATGCCTTCCATGGGCTCATTTGAAGGTATCACTTCCCGTTGGTGCCCTCTTATAAAAGAATGTTCCAGAAACCAAAAGATGTGCACGACTACCAGAAACAGTGCCGTAACGGTCTTCAAATGCGTGAAATGTTGGGTGGCTTGCCACCGGAATTCGTGGATATTATGCAAATGATTGACAAGTTATCGTTCACTGACACTCCAAACTACAATGAGATTTATGGTCTGCTCACGAATGGAATCCTTTTCAGTGGGAAAAATGAATTCCCGTATGATTGGGAGGAGTCGGAGATTCAGGAGTTCAAGAATCCGCCGAAACCCAGTGCTGAGCGTGCGTCGACCGCTGCTAAATGATTTTGTCTTTTTGTACTGTATACTGTGGAATAATGAACATTTTTTGGGTTTTTGTTGGTACGGAGCTAGAATAACTACAAGTTACGAGCTACGTATCAAACAGGAATGATCAAATTATTGCGCAATGATGGTCCAGTAAACTCCTCTTCTATAATTTTTTTATTCGGAAACAGTGCTTCGAATTTTTTTTCAGATTTCTTTTTGCACAGCCTGATACTGACACCTCTCTTCTCAGTCTAAAAAACGCAATTCTAAACTCCAAACTCTGAACTTTTAGCTTCAAAATAACCAATTTGAAGATTTGATTGATCTATAATTCAAATCATTTTGATTTCTACAAGTTTCCAACAGTGACTCTGCAAATTCTATTTTTACTGAGTTTCCATGCAACACTAACCACTCCGAACACCACAAAACAAGTATATTTATGACCATGGACTTGTTTGTTGTTTACGTGATCTTTGAGACCCTATTCCACTGGAACGTTCGTTTCTCTTGCTAAAAGATGCAAAAATAAGGAGGTTAGAGAGGCGGGGAGCGACCAATTTTCTCTTTCTCTAATTCTCTATTTCTAGTATTTACCACTGTTTACTCCTAAATACTTCACTTTGGTTTTTTGTGTTCACTCAGTTTGGTTGGGTTTTTTTTACTCATTTCTCTAGATTTCAGAAAAAAACGAATAGAAAATCATGTCGAATCGTGCAGTTGCTGTCCTCCGAGGAGATGATGTCTGTGGAACCATTTGGATCACGCAGGTATGATATGCAAAGACCTATTTTTGTAAAAAATTCAACAAGAGTATTTTTCTTCACGAAAAACGATTCACTTTGCTCCAAATTTGGTTATCGTAGACATTTTGGATGATTTTATAATATTTCATAGCCTATGTATATGCATAGTAGTAAACCATAGAATTGAATACAAAAATACCTATTTAGTTTTTCCGAAACACTGATGGTAACCCTAATGCTATCTTCAAACGGAAAGAATATCCCAGATTTCCGAAGACGAGCCAGCCGAGATTACTGGAGAAATCAAGGGCCTTACTCCAGGTCGCCACGGATTTCATATTCATCAGTACGGGGACTCTACCAAGGGATGTGAGTCCGCCGGACCTCACTTCAATCCATCTGAGAAAACTCATGGTGGACCTTGTGTGAGTTTGCATAAATAAGGTTTTAGAGTTTGTCCGAATGTCCGCAAATTTGTAGAAATAGAAAACCACTTAACCCGTAGAAAGCAACAGTTAGAATTGGACTGCAAATGCGTCGGAAGCGCGCTAGCAACCAACCTTCATTCCCTTGTTTCAGTGCGATAACCGTCACTATGGAGATCTCGGAAACGTTGAAGCCGGATCTGATGGTGTTGCCAAAGTCAACATGACTGATAAACTGGTGACACTTTACGGAAAACATTCGGTTATTGGACGTTCAATGGTTGTTCATGCGGATGAAGATGATCTTGGTGAGGAATATGATTTCAGTGATCATAAAAATGACAATTGTGTTCTCAGGAAAAGGAGTCGGAGACAAAGAAAGCGAGTCAAAGAAGACTGGTAACTCTGGAGCACGCAAAGCTTGTGGAGTCATTGCTCTCGCTGCTCCACAGTAATTCTGAGGGCGTATGAGTCCTCATTTTGTTCAATTTCTATCCTACTAACCTGCTTGCTTCATTCCTGTAGTTAATTGGTCATTTTTTTGACCAAAATGTTCTAAATACCTCAATAAATCTGTTTTCATTTCTGATTCATGGACGATATTAGTCAAGACTACAAACTACAGATCACAGTTCTTTGTTAGGTTCTTCACAGCCGTCCCTTACCGGTTCAGTATTAGACAGGAAATCCCGAAGTTCCAAGCCACAAACTATAAACTACAGACTACAAACTACGAAATCAAATCTTCATTTCCTTATTTAAAAAATCAATAATACGTCTGAAAATGAGCACTCTTGATTTGACCAGCCGACGCTTGTGGGAAGTTGAATGCAGGTGTCACGTATATCTTATAGGTCATACTATTCCATGTCGGATCCAGTTGTTCATCATCATCCGGTGGCGGTTGACGGGTCCATGCGTAGTAGAATAGGTCTTTACGGATGATCATCAGAGCCAGCATGGGGAGTTTTGACTGAAAATTTTTAGAGGTACGGTGTGCTCAAGCGGCACAGTTCAAGTGACCGCAACGCAACCGCAGCGCGCGCAACAACTGCGACAAAGAGCTTTGTACCTTCTTCTCATCCACCGCAAACATTCTCAATTGTCCTGGAATAGAGACATGCCGAATGAATTCATTCTTCGTGGCCACCTTATCCAGAATCGAGAGAGTTATCGCCTCGAAAATCGGTTCCACTTTATCCTTATGATCTCCACATCTACAGTAACCCTTCAGAAGTTCTTGATCTTCTTTTGAGACTTCTTTCGTGATTAATGGCTCCATTTTGACTAATTGAAGAAGACGGGCACTTAGATGAATAACTTCTTCCGTTGGCTCATCATCACTACAGGACATTTGTTGCTCATTGGCTCTTAGAACTTTACATGCTTTCATTCCAGATCCTTTTCTCAGTTCTCTTAGCTTTTCGAGAATTTCTGGCATTTTTTGGTCGCCTTTCAATTCTGGAATAAGAATCTGTTAGTGAAAGTTTTAGATCTGCCTAAAAGCGCTTCAAATTCTCTTTAGAATAATCTGAAAATCAGCTGAAATGCTCCATTTAAAGGCAAGTTTTCTTGGTAAGTTTTTGAGTGAGGGAATGAGAGACGCAAACGCTAGACTGTCTAAAGTCTGCGCTCTCTCAATGTCCCACTCTCAAACTTTAAGAGGCACTGTCTGTAAAAAGTGGAATTGTTCTGTTGAGGCCAGGCACAGTTGCAAAAAGTTAATCCGTTCCAAATGAGTTTTGAACCATGCAAACATACATGGAAGTGAATTCCAAAAAGTTTGCTAAAATTCTGATTTTTCGATTTTGGCTGAAATTATAGCCCAAAATTGACTTTTCAGGTCGAAAATTCTCAAATTTTTAGTTTTTAAGATTTCGTCCCCAAAAGTTCAGGGGTGCATTTGGACCCCTTGGAGCACATTTCGAACAAATCTGGGCTTCTGAAAATAACGGCAAGTAATGAAAACACCACTGAGATGACGGTTTTTTGAGTTTTTCTCGAAAACTTTGAATACCTGGGGTAACTTCTGACATCGTTTTCGGATTCCCCATGCATTTTTGAGCAAAAAAGTCTCTTGGACCAAAAAGATTCGAGTGGACTAAATTGGATTTTTTTCGATTTTTCCGAAAATCACCAAAGGGTCCCCCCTTATGAAATTTTTTTTTTCGAAAAAAAATGAAAATTTTTTTTGCCCCAATTTACAAAATTAATGTTTTTCTCATCATAAATAAGCCACTCACAATTTTTCAGATGATGCGATTGCCTTCCAGTCGAGTTTTACCATGAAATACCTGTTTCTATCAGAAATTTCAATTTTTCATGAAAATTTTCTACAGAAAGCATAATTTTTGACAATTTTTTTGGATTCCCCATGCAATTTGAAACAAAAAAGTCTCTTGGACCATAAAGATTCGAGTGGACTAAATTGAGTTATGACGATTTTTTTTGAGAACCACCAAAATGTGGTGGAAGTAGTCAAACTCGAAAAATTGAAATTTTTCCAAAACTCCTGTTTTTGATAGTTTATCATCAAAAAGACGGAAAATGATGTGAACAAAAGTTTTGAGCTCATTTGGACCTGTTTGAACAAATTTATGCTGATCTATTCATTCTGCTCACATTGAGATTCTTTGCCTCGGGCTAATGAGCAAGGATCCACTTAGTTTACCAGATTTATTTCTTTTTTCCATTTTATCACAACATTTACAAACTTATATATTGGAAAAATACCACTACACACAAAAGTTTGGGTTTTCAGTTTTCAGAGTTATACAGAAAGTGGTGGTTCTCAAAAAAATTGTCATAACTCAATTTAGTCCACTCGAATCTTTATGGTCCAAGAGACTTTTTTGTTTGAAATTGCATGGGGAATCCAAAAAAATTGTCAAAAATTATGCTTTCTGTAGAAAATTTTTGTGAAAAATTGAAATTTCTGATAGAAACAGGTATTTCATGGTAAAACTCGACTGGAAGGCAATCGCATCATCTGAAAA
Organism: Caenorhabditis brenneri; assembly: GCA_000143925.2. NCBI lineage: Eukaryota > Metazoa > Nematoda > Chromadorea > Rhabditida > Rhabditidae > Caenorhabditis > Caenorhabditis brenneri. The sequence continues at coordinate 629,263 of GL379884.1, read as the reverse complement.
ATTGTGAGTGGCTTATTTATGATGAGAAAAACATTAGTTTTGTAAATTGGGGCAAAAAAAATTTTCATTTTTTTTCGAAAAAAAAAATTTCATAAGGGGGGACCCTTTGGTGATTTTCGGAAAAATCGAAAAAAATCCAATTTAGTCCACTCGAATCTTTTTGGTCCAAGAGACTTTTTTGCTCAAAAATGCATGGGGAATCCGAAAACAATGTCAGAAGTTACCCCAGGTATTCAAAGTTTTCGAGAAAAACTCAAAAAACCGTCATCTCAGTGGTGTTTTCATTACTTGCCGTTATTTTCAGAAGCCCAGATTTGTTCGAAATGTGCTCCAAGGGGTCCAAATGCACCCCTGAACTTTTGGGGACGAAATCTTAAAAACTAAAAATTTGAGAATTTTCGACCTGAAAAGTCGATTTTTGGCTATAATTTCAGCCAAAATCGAAAAATCAGAATTTTAGCAAACTTTTTGGAATTCACTTCCATGTATGTTTGCATGGTTCAAAACTCATTTGGAACGGATTAACTTTTTGCAACTGTGCCTGGCACATTCCCACTGGTACAGATAGTGCCTCTTAAAATGGTTATATTGGCCTGGTTTTCAAACCGATTTGTAGGAAATTGAAAGGCGCGAGATGTAATGACTAGATAGTAGACGCAGACGCTCAAAAAGTGCGTCGCGTTGCGTTTTGTTCGTTTTGTTAGTCTTCGTCTATAGCATATCTCTGATATCAGCACTACCAACTACAAGCCACCAGGAAAAAAAAGCGAACCAACAGGATCGACATCAATCTTCCACTTCATTTTATTCTTCACCCCATTCGCTCCACTTCTCGCCGGCAACATTGGTCCCATAATCGGTTCGAAGACACTTCCAATTTGTGATTGTCTCAATTCCTTTTTCTCCTCTTTTTTCTCTTCTTTCACTCGATCATAATCCCTGTATTTTTTCTCATATTCCATCACTTTTTCCTCTGGTACTTTATCATAATCCGATTCTTTCGATAACTGCTCTCGAGAGTTTTGTTCTCTGGAGTGTTGTTCTTGCTCAGAGGAGAATTTAGTTTTTCCCTTTTTCCGTTCTCTTTTCTTGTCTCTCTCCATTGAGCTCAGTTTGGTTCGCTCGTGGGAACTCGTCTTTCGAGCTCTCTGGAATTATACCTCTATTAGTAGGGCACCTCTGGATAGCAGCATTTTGTGACAGCATGTATCAAGTCAAGGATGTATTGAGCAGCCACCCCGTGGTAAAAACTACAACCTACAGAGACTAGAAAGACTACAACACTATTAACTACACAGGCTACAGACTACAGGTCCTGAAAACTATGAAGACTATGTGCTACAAAAACTACAAAAACATTCACTTTAAACATATGATTCATAGTACCGCACGAGACAGACAGTCTACAAACTACAAATACTACAAACTACAATCCCCTAGATATCCATCAAAGGTAAAAAGCAACACTTACGACATGCTTATGCTTCGAACCAGACTTCCGATTCGGACTCTGAATATCCGACTTCTTAGACTTTCCAGATGGTGACAACTCGCTCCTAAACCACTCAAAATTTCATTAACCCCTTCAGTTTCCATAGAAAAACTCACTGAGAAGTTGGTGCCGCCAGTGGTCGTCGTCCATGCGGATTCTTGGATCTTGCTCTTGCTCTATTATTCAGCATAGTTTTCTTTGATTCTCACTGTTTTTATAAAGAAGAAGCGGTCGAAAATTGAACACAAAATGTGTTTGTGAGTGTGTTTTTGAAAAGGAAATGAGATGATATGCCAAAGATTCTTTGGAGAGATAAGAAATAGAAAACGATTTGGAAAGTTTGGGGTCCACGGCTTGGTTTTTTTCGGATGACACTTCGGTCAACACGCGGATTCTTTTTGAAGAACAGGGTTACGGTAAATAAAGTCAATCTGTTGAACATTTCTCAGACCCACTGTCTAACTTTCTGCGTCTCTTTTGGTAATAATTTGTTCATCAACTACTTCAAAAAGCTGGCTAGAATTGAGCAGCGGTTTCATCCAAGTTTCCCAAAAAGTATGACTCTTACACATAATTAATTTATTATATTAACCTACAAATCCTCTATTATCACAAATAAACACACAATATTAGAATCAAGTTGAGCTCCATCACGGACTATCCGGCTATTTTTCAAGCCATGGACCTTCTAGACAAACATGATGTTCACAAAAATCATCGGTTGTTCCCGGCGGTGTTGTAGTGGTAATCGTAGTCAATTCCACTGTGGTATTGGCTGAATATTCTGTTGTAGTTTCCCATTCGATTGGTTTTTCTGAATTTGAGATCCCTTCAGTAGCGGTGGCAGATTCTTCGACCCGATCTGTTGATGATTCTGTGGTTTCTTCCTCAGAAGATGTAAAAGATTTTGGCAAGTCTGTGAATCCTAGAACCGTCGTATCACCGTCAGAACCTGTCGAGGATCCCTCTGGTTTATCAGTCACTTCTCTAGGAGAAGTGGATTCTTCTGTGGATACTATTCTATCGATTTCTACTTCAAAAGGCGTTGATGACTCCTTCACTACATCTGTGGCTGCTTCTGGACTTGTGGATTCAGAAATTGCAACTTCAGTGGTTACTAAAAATTAAGTTTTTAAATCCGGTTCTGAGTTAAAAAAAAGAGAAATGATACCTTCAGATCCGACTGTATTTTGCATTGTTTCTCCAGAAACTTGCTCTGGAACTGGTGATGTAGCTGGAATAGGAGATGCAGAAGATTCAGAGCCATCGAAGATTACGGTAGTGGCCTTATAGGCGGGTTCTAAAAATAGCATGTTAATTTTGAGAAGTGTGAATTCGAACAACCTTCACTGCTTAAAATTTCAAATGGAGTAGATTCAACAGTAGTTCTAGATTCAGATCCAACTTGGATTATCACATTTCCAGAATTTTCTGTTGTTCCTTCTGAAGACACTTCTGATTGTGGTGTAGTTCCCTTTGTCTCAGAAGCTACGTTGTACTCCGTCTGAGATTCAGGCTCGGTGGTGTCTAATTCTGGAACAAAAAACTGTCGGAAATTATGGTATGAGTCTTCTCATACCTTCTGTAGTTGTCTCTATTTCCATTGTGGCAACTTCTGAATCCTTAGTAACAGTCACGTTTTCATCTATCGTAGTTGCTGATCCACTGGCAGTGCCTCCAAAAGAATCTGTTGTAAAATGAAAATTTGAGTTCTCAGTAGTTGAGCCCATTGGTCCTGGAAAAAAAAGCTTGGAAATCGTAAGATGATCTAGAATCGAACTTACCTTCATTGGTGCTAAATTCAATGTTTGTTGGCTCTGTAGATATACCTGACATCACTGTAACTGCTTCTGAATCCACGGATGCGGTTACAGGTTGTTCAGCTACAAGATCAGTAACATCATAAGTTGTTACTTCTGATTCTTCCGTTGTTGGTCCAACTCTATCATATTCATCTGGAAAATATACATTTAAAATAAGTGAATGCCGAGTTCCCCTACCTGTAGTCTTACTGGCAACTGTAGTTTCTTCTGAATTCTCGGGTTCCCCTGAATTCTCCAACGTGCTAGTCTCCAGACCTTCGGTGCTCGAAGGCATGGAATCCGTGATAGGTCTCATCGAAATGATGTCCCATAGATTCTTGGTCGATTTTTCCACTGAATCTTCTACAGTAGTCACATGAACAGGATCAACAGGAAGTGGAGTAGTGAAGGAGTCTCCTGAATCATCAGTTGTATCTTCAGGTACTTCTTTGGTGAAGATCGGAGCGGTAACATAGATCGGAGGTACTGGACTTTTTTCAGTGAACGCTGGAGCAGTGACATAGATGGGTGGGGCAGGCGCTTCCTTTGTGAATACTGGAGCAGGCATGTAAGTTGACTCCGCACTAGGAGAGGTAGTGGTTTCCACATGAACCTCTTCTGGATAATCTGTGTGGTCCGGTTTCATAGATATTCCACCTGGCACAGTCACATAAGTCGGAGGAATTGGAGGCTCCTTTGTGAACACTGGAGCAGGGACGTATGTCGGTTCTACAGTAGGATAAATGGTAGTTTCCACAGATTCTTCTGGAACAGGTACATAAGTGGGAGGAATCGGTGCCTCTTTTGTGAAGACTGGTGCTGGCACATATGTCGGTTCTACAGTAAGACAGGTAGTTGTTTCGACTTCTTCCTCTGGAACAGGCACGTAAGTAGGTGGAATAGGAACCTTTTTTGTGAAGATTGGAGCAGGGACGTAAGTAGGAGGAACTGGACCATCGTCAGGACTCTTCGTGAAAATTGGAGCTGGCACGTAGGTCGGTTCTACCGTAAGACACGTAGTGGTTTCCACTTCTTCCTCTGGAACATGCACATAGGTAGGTGGGATCGGTGCTTCCTTTGTGAAAATTGGTGCAGGTACATATGTCGGAGGAATCGGGCCATCGTACGGTCCCTCCGTGAAGATTGGGGCTGGCACGTATGTCGGTTCGACCGGAAGACATGTAGTAGTCTCTATCTCCTCAGGAACAGGCACATAAGTAGGAGGGATCGGTGCCTCTTTTGTGAAGACTGGTGCTGGCACGTATGTCGGTTCTACAGTAAGACACGTAGTAGTCTCTACTTCTTCCTCTGGTACAGGTACATAAGTAGGTGGGATTGGTGCTTCCTTTGTGAAAATCGGAGCTGGAACATAAGTTGGCTCCACCGTAAGACACGTGGTGGTCTCCACGACTTCCTCTGGCACAGGCACGTAAGTCGGAGGTACTCGAGCCTCCTCTGTGAATATTGGAGCTGGTACATAAGTTGGCTCCACCGTAAGACACGTGGTGGTCTCCACGACTTCCTCTGGCACAGGCACGTAAGTCGGAGGTACTCGAGCCTCCTCTGTGAATATTGGAGCTGGTACATAAGTTGGCTCAACAGTAACACATGTGGTGGTTTCAACCGGCCAAAATTGATCCATTAGACTCCCATATTTCGTGTAGAAGAAATCCTTCAAAGCTTGACCAGCAGTAACCGCTTTAGATTCTTCCTCGGGACGATCCGTTTGGGATCGGACTTCCATAGGATCTTCCGTTGGCAACATTGAAATATTTACCCTCTTGGACAGCCAATCCCTAAATTCGCCGGATGCACGATCATGTCGTACTGTTGCTCTGGAAAAAATGTGGTTCTGTGGAAAAAAACTAGTGAAACTGCAAGCAAGGCGCTTTTCTAAAAATCATTCTAGTACTCACTTTTTACAGATTCCACTGGCAACACAAATTTGATGCCTCTGGCTATCAGTCAAATGAATGGAATTGATATAGGAGTTGAGATTTCCAGTATTCTCCGGATTCTTACCTGGAAAATAGCAACTCGTTTTCCTAATTTCTTGGCAAATCCCAAAACTCACTTCCATTCAAACATTCATATCCGTGGAGCGAATAATAACTAGTCTCCATCAACAGGACACCAGAAGGCTCTTCTTCATTACACTCTCCAATCAATGTTGCTTTTGAGATCCTAGGGAAGGAAAGGCCCACCATTGAGAGCACATTTTTGCTGAAACTTTTGAAGTTTGCAGAATCTGCAGCGTCACGAACCTGTTATCCCTGCAAACTTTTGAATTATACCTCTCCTTTATCAGAACAGGGTCAGCTAGAATATGACGATCCGAAATATATGACGCGTTGAAATGAAACTTTTCTCTATCGGCATTCCTATAAAGTGAAATAAATTCTGACACAATCATCATAAACTCACAGTTCTTTTCCACAATTCTCAATTCGTTCCCGATCCTCTTCAGGTGATAAGCTTCCAGTTGGAAACAGGGGTCTCGCGTAGTTGGCAAGTGATGGAGCAATTAAAGAGCACACGATTATTAGAAGTTTCAGCGATTCCATGAAAGAAGAGTTCATTTTTTGGAGGAACTTCCGAAATAGATTATTGTCAACTTTTTTAAATCCACGTGATGGAGGTTAGACATTTTGGGTTTCAGGAGAGAGGTCACGGCAATTTTTCTCAACTATCGAGTTTCAGGGTCACGTAATATTTTTCAGTGCGTAATAAAATTTTTACAAAAAACTGAAGACAATTTGTGATGCTTGATTGGAACACCTTCAATATTCAATTTAAAAAAATCTTCATTATAAAATTTGATAGTTTGATAAAGAAACATTTATTATTTCCATTTTTCATCAACTTTGAGGCATGCTTTAAAAAGATGAATCGTTGGAGTTTTTCCCAATGTTTATCACCTCTAGAGCTGCGTTTTTGTGGTAGACAACTTTTCTGTTCTGTCACTTTCAACACAGAATATCATCCTTCAAAGAGGAAGACTTTTGGATTTTTTTTCATCAAAGAGCGATATCTTGTGTTGATCTTAACGATATACACAAGTTTTCCACTAAAAGAATGAAGCTCTATGGTTGATAAAAGCGAGATGTATTCGAAAGTTCAATTCTGCCTACGTCCTTCGGGCATGGCTTTGAAGCTGACGAAAATTGGCAAGTTTCAACTGAAAATCGCATGGCGCAAATCCTTTTCCTCACAGAGCCTTGTCTACTTTTTCCTGATTTTTTTTTCTTACGTTTTTACCATTTTTTTCAGGGCGTGACGTCCTGTTTCAGATTTATGCCTTACAAAAAAAAATCGATACCTTTTTCTGGAACACGTGATTCACTTCTGCAACGTTGCTCTCATCTCCGCCATTCCCTTCTTCTTCCGACTCTAAAATTCTCAATTCTCTCTTCTTTGCTCTCCTGCCATGGTAAGATTTTCAGATGGTTAGCATACAAGACCACCATGGGCTCGTTGATGGTTCATGGGCCGTTGCGCTTCACCTTAGTCCTCTTATGGTGTAGTGGTTTTCAATCTATCTAGTTTTATTGACTACAATCTCCCCACAAAACAACTTGAATTCCAAGCAAAACAGCTTTTTCTCCAGACTTCCCAACAAAAACTAATGGATCGCTTCAACGGACAATACCTCAGCGAGTTGATGTCAAAACTGGCAAAAGGAGAGGATATGTTGGGATGTCTCCAGAAGATAAACGACTTCGACGTTCCCACTTCTTTTGCAGAGGAGTTTCAGATGATTGAGCAGTTCAAACGATGGATTCCGTATGGCGAAATGGGAAAGATTTGTTTTGAGATTGTGGGGAAACTGGAGGCGAAGAAACAACAGGAGGAGAAGAAGAAACTGGTGAAGGAAGAGAAGAAAAAGAGCCGGAAGAGATTGTCTTCTGGATCCCAATTAGAAGTTGAGACTAAGAAGGTGAAGGATGTGAAGAAGGAGGAAGAGATTCAAGGATTCGTTGAGGGAGTTGAAGCCAAAGAGGAATCAGAAGAAAACAAGGAATCAGAAACTTCTGATCTTGAAGCAAAGAAGGCAATTCCAAAGAAGAAGAAGAAGTACGCACCACTGTATGCCAAAGCGATGAGAGACCGCAAAATCTGTCGTATTTGAACCTTTTTTAATTATCCTTGTCTTAATTATATTACAAAACTACATTTTCTTCTTGACTAATCGAATCGCAAATAATCAATTTTATTTGATTTGATATAATCTTCACTAAAAAACACTAATAAATCAAAGAAGAGTACTTTGCACAGCCGCTTGAGGCACCTTCTTCACTGTCATTCCTGCCCAGGTTCCATCCTGAAATGATTCTAGAAAATCATGCCTCCGCAAAATAATTACCAAAGTATTTTCCACATCACGATTCGGCTTTGACCATGAAACATAGAGAAGATCCTTCCGAGCAAGTAAAAGTGCCATCATTGGATTCTTTGACTTTTTCTCGTCTACGGCAAACATTCTCAGTTGTCCCGATATGGAAACTTGACGAATGAATTCATTTTTTGTAACCACTGCATTCAAAACTGCAACTGTGATCTTCTCAATTAGAGCTTCTGCTTTCTCCTCCTGGTCTCCACTACGGCAGAATCCACGGAGAATTTCTTGATCCGATTCAGAGAGCTCCTTGGTGATGAGAGATTCCATCTTGACTAATTGGAGAACACGAGCACTGTTTATGATGACTTCTTCGTTCTGAAAAGCTCCAATATTATCAAAAAATGATTCAGCTTCCCATAAATACTTTGATAACGACAATCCTGTTTCTCTGTGTGCTTCTCTAGGAGACCGTTTGGGTATGGGAATTATTTGGGTATGGGAATTATTTGG
>GL379884.1:589773-620545 GCA_000143925.2 Caenorhabditis brenneri | reverse complement strand
ATTTGGTGTTGGGAATATTTTGGGTATGGGAAATATTTGGGTATGGGAATTATTTTGGGTATGGGAACTAATTGGGTATGGGAATTATTTTGGGGTATGGGAATTATTTTGGGTATGGGAATTATTTGGGGTATGGGAACTATTTGGGTATGGGAATTATTTTGGGTATGGGAATTATTTGGGTATGGGAATTATTTGGGTATGGGAACTATTTGGGTATGGGAATTATTTGGGTATGGGAATTATTTTGGGTATGGGAATTATTTTGGGTATGGGAATTATTTTGGGTATGGGAATTATTTGGGTATGGGAATTATTTGGGTATGGGAACTATTTGGGTATGGGAACTATTTGGGTATGGGAATTATTTTGGGTATGGGAACTATTTGGGTATGGGAATTATTTGGGTATGGGAATTATTTGGGTATGGGAATTATTTTGGGTATGGGACTTATTTTGGGTATGGGAATTATTTTGGGTATGGGAATTATTTTGGGTATGGGAATTATTTGGGTATGGGAATTATTTGGGTATGGGAACTATTTGGGTATGGGAATTATTTGGGTATGGGAACTATTTGGGTATGGGAATTATTTGGGTATGGGAACTATTTGGGTATGGGAATTATTTTGGGTATGGGAATTATTTTGGGTATGGGAATTATTTGGGTATGGGAATTATTTGGGTATGGGAACTATTTGGGTATGGGAATTATTTTGGGTATGGGAGTTATTTGGGTATGGGAATTATTTGGGTATGGGAACTATTTGGGTATGGGAATTATTTTGGGTATGGGAATTATTTTGGGTATGGGAATTATTTTGGGTATGGGAATTATTTTGGGTATGGGAATTATTTACCACCGAATCTCACCGGGAGCTCGTCATCCTCATCATTTCCTCCTCCTGCCTTCTCATTCGCTTTCAATACTTTGCACTTTTTCATCCTGCTCTTTTTTCTCAACTGCGTCAACTTCTCCATCACATCTGACATCTTCTGATCCCCATTCACATCTGCCCCTTCGACATCAATCTTCCAACGCATCTTATTCTTGATTCCATGAGTTCCAGTTTGAGCTGGAGTTGAAGGGCCTACGACTTCCTCAAAGATGCTTGCATCGGCTTCTTCCTCCTTCTTGGATTCTTTTTTCTTAGCATTCTTCGATTTTTGATCTTCTTCACATTTTGATCCGGATCCCTTCTTTTTTTCATCTCTCAAATGTGGACTCAACGGGACCGGCCCATCCGCGGATTTCTCTTCCAGCGCAGTCCGTGGGGCCACCGTATCTTCACGAGTACCAATTCCAATTGGTCGGCGCTTCTAAATCCAGAAGACATATTTAAAATAGAAATGAATTCACTCACAGTGATACTTTTTGATCTTGAGTTCCCACCAGAATACATATTCTTTACAGGAGGACTCGGATTTGCTTGGGGCTCCAGGGACATCATTGTAGTCTGGGTGGTGTTATCTTCACGACTTTCAGCTGTTTTATCAGCACTTCTGAAAATTGACGGTGCACTTCTATTAAAGGAAAATGCCTACCCGAAAAACTTCCTCCATTTTGAAATCGATCGACTATGAGATTTCGATTTCGATTTTCCCATTTTTAGGGCTGTGAATGTTACAAAAATTGAAATAAATTGAAAAACTGGGAGCTTTTTTTCTGAGGACCAAATTTAGATAATGATCTCTAATTTTCTCGTGAAAACCCCTTTTTTTCTATGTATTTCTTATCTTGATTTCACAAAAAAAAATCTATTTTTATATCTTTCCAAGTCTTATCTCCATTTTTATGTTTCTATATGAATTCACACTCATTTTCTACTCAAACTGAAATTCCTCGAGACATTTGAAGTGAGTTTTTCTTCAAATGGATGCCCTTCTATTACATGTTTTCAGCCATGGTGAAACCAAAATCCAAAGCAAAATCGAATGATAAAAATGGTGACAAATCGAGCAAGTCCAGAAGATTCAGCCTAATTCGTTCGATCAGATCATTGAGTGCAAGAAAGAGAGCGTGGGTGCACTTTATTAGAGGAAGTCATGTGATAATGTTTCTTCTAGAAAGAAAGAGAAAATAGCTGCAAATAAAGCAGAAGAGAATAAAGCGGAACCGGAGCCAGTATCAAAATCGGTGTATTGTGATTTGAAGAAGGTGGATAAGAGCAATAAATCAAAGGTTACTTTTTCCTAACCATGCCTTTTTATTAGAATTATCTTTAGAAGCGTCAATCCCAAATGAGATCCGTGGATCCACCAATATCATCTGAACCCTCTAACCCTTCGTCTCAAATGACAAAAATTCCGGAATACGAAAATGTGACGGTGAAAAAATCGATAATGTTGAAAGCTCCAGACGAAGCCCCATCGAATAAAAGTAAACGGAAAAACGAGAGGAATTTGATAATGTTGAAAAACCGAAAGAAGAATCAGCAAAAGAACCTTGGAAGTGTTTTTGACGAAGTCGCCGGACCGTTATCACCTGTTAACGCTGAACCAAGAGGGGTGGAGGATAAAATGAAGTGGAAAATTGATGTGGAGGGAGTGGGTCAGTGAGCTCTGTTGAACCGAAAATAGAGATTAGAGACTTCAGATTTAAATGGTGATCAAAGAATGGGAGAGGTGCTTGAGAAACTTGTGCAGCTACGGAAAAAGTACAAAACGAAAAAGTGCAAAGTTTTGAAAGCGAATGAGAAGACACCTAAGGACAGTGATGAGGATCCGGTCAGTTTTTGGACCACCCGGCTCCCGATAACTTTCAGCTCCGAACTGTGCGGTCAAAAACATTTCAAAATATAGATCATTCTCCCCTTATTCTTCTAATCAGTTTTCAGACCGAAGACGAAATAGTGATGGCTGCAAAAGTGCTCCAACTAGTCCGAATGGATCAACTAATCAACGAGAAAATCGACACAGAAGATCAAGAAATCCTTAGAAAATATTGTAGGAGTGGAGATCAGGAGGAGAAAGCGGAGGATATAATTGAGAGTATCACTATGATTATTCTAGTCGGTGTCTCCTCAAAAAACAATTTCATTCGAAATGTCTCCGTTCCTGGTCAAATGAGAATGTATGCGGTGGATGAGAATAAGGCGAAACTTCCAGTGATGGCACTTTTGATGGCAAGATGTGATCTGCTTTATTATGCATGGTTGAAACCGAGTAATAATGAAGAGGAATTGGATCCTACTTGGTCTAATATGACTCTTCGGAAAGTGCCAACCCCTCGAGTTGTCAGTACTTATTACCCGCCTACACGTGGACAGAAGAAGTAAGAAATTGTACTTTTTCTTTTTTTTGAATTTCTTGAGAAAATGAATTCATTCCTTCAACAAATCACATTCCATTATTAGGATTAGTCACACATCCAATCTTTGTCTCTTTGACCAGCCACTTATCTATCTCAAAGTAGGCCTTCATTTTGAATTCGATCCGTCTCCATGGTTGATCCCCGGGTCCATAATCTTGCATGATATCCACAACACAAATAAATTCAAAGTTCTGATATGATTCCACTTTGCTCTCATATAACTTGGCATAATCGTAATCTGTACTGAACGCGGACAACCATTTTTCGAACAAGGAGACTGAAAATTGAAATTGAAGATATAGTTCAGATGGAATGTGAAACTAACACTTGTAAATAGGTTTGTTATCGTTTACAGTACATATTTGTGCATGAAAACCTTGATCCTCGCGTTGCATGAAGTGACTGATGAAAGTGGCACGGGAGGAAACGGAAGGTCCATTTGTGATCATTGGAGGAATGGATCCACAGACTTGTTGAATGAACACCTTCTTCTGACCTTCTGGATCAGTTCTCCTATAGAATTTGGAAGTGATGAACTTCAAACTATTAGAACTCACGGTGTCAAATCAACCGGACACTCCACGATAGCCCAAGTTGCCCACCAATCCTTCCAGCCTTGATCTCCGCCTTTTTCTCTCGCCTAAACACTTCATCTATTTTGAACCCATTCAGATCCCCTACCTCCTCAACCCGGAATCTATAAATATCCTTCATAATCACTCCATTCTTCCAGGTTACTGTAACCGTGTAGACCCCATCAGTCTGATAACTGGAGAAAGGTTCCGTTCTGAACGAATGTTCCTGAAAATCCGAATTCATTTTTTTCAATGTCAATAGAGCGCACTTACCAGAAAACTTTCCACACTAGCGTATCTAGTTTCTAGATAGCTCTTAAAATGTTTACTTCCATCCATAACTTCGCCACCTCTCTCACAAAATTGAACACGAGTTCTATCCAGAAGAAATCTTTTGATGAATAGCTGATAAGTATCTGTTTTGACTCCTGGTCCTGGGAAAATCAGAGAAGTCAGGTTAGATTCAATGCGATTCCAATAGTTTTGTATGGGTTGAACAGGATGATCTGGGATTTCATCGGGAACTTTGGTACAGTCTCCTGTCAAGCTGAGTTTTGTGTAGAGGAAATAATGGAGATTCTCGTCCTGGAATAAGCTTGTTTCGACATTTTTTGAGACAATTACTCACATATTTCGCATCTCCATGCCATGTAATAATCACTTCCGTGTTCTCCACTGTCTTCGCCTTGTACCTCATTTGAAACTCCACCCTCTTCTGCTCATCTTTTGGCTGCATACTCAAACCGTCTTGCTATAAGTCAAATTGAAGCGCTATTTTCTATTAGAAGGATTCCAACAAACCTTGACTTCCCTGAAATACTTGTGAAGAAGACCAATGAAACGACGGAGTTCAGCTGGAATATGGGGAGGACGGCCTCACGAAAAGTGGGAGGAGGATGATTTCTTACCGAAAGTGGATCTTTTTTGGTCTTCACAGAGAAGAATTGCAGTATCTTGGTTGGTATACTTAGCGATGGTGTCAATGTCGTCTTGCATGTTTTTCTCCAACAAGTAGAACATTCTAGAATAATTTCAGTACAGTAATATAGGTAAATCTTGATAGAGCTACTTTACATCCTCTCTCTCTCTCTTTTTTCTCTTCTTTTAGAACTCACTTTCCATAGAACAAGTTGACAATTCTCGTGTATGTATCCGGGGGTTCCAGTTCGAATTCCGAGGATTTGCGTCGATATTCGCTTTTGTTGCGGTTTCCATCAATCGCTTCCATCGCCTCAATCAAACTTTTTGCTCCATTCGTATTGTTCTTCAACTCAAATTGGAATTCTGCCAAAGCAGAATAGAAGAATAGGAATAGAACGAACAGTTTCATGATTTCTCAAGAAACTGACAAAATCAACAGGCAAGGGCGCTTATATTTCGAAAAAGAGCATGTGAGTGTCTCAAGCAGTTTTCGGGTTCCCATGAGAAGCGGTATCATCAAAAGAAGTTATGAATGGGAACGGTGTTGTTGGTGCGGACGGAATGCAAACGATGCACATGGATAGATTATTTGTGTTCCAGTAATTAGTAATCGTTCAATTTGGTGTGGTTTTGAGTCGGACTAGAATTTGTTGTACCAAAACTCAAAAATGCTGAAAATGCGCTTTAATGCTTGGCATGAATCGAAAATTTGGAAATATTTGAAAATTTATGTTATCTTTGGTTCTTTCCTAAAAATTACAGGTCAAACTAGACAGTTTATGCAGCTATTATAACATAGAAAATTTCGTTATTTTTTCCTATGAATTCAATGTTTTCTGCAAGCACTGTCTCTCAAGTCTGATGATTAATCAATCGATGCTCACCAAATTTGTTTTTTTTTGCGGGCACTCCAATTGGGTTGTTTCAACTCTCAAATCACCAAAATCCCCATTTTCTCAAGCTACAGTCTTTCCTAGAGAACTTCTGCAAATCTAACCATCAAACAATAAAAAATTATGTTCATAATTTTATTGTGTACAAGAAGAAAAAATTCAGAATTCAGAAAAGAACAGAAATTATTTTTACAATCAATGGAAGCTCACATTTCAAGAAAAAATTTAAGATCGAATGAAATATTAAAGAATATGGTGGAGTATCACAAATGTCAGAAACTCGAAAAACGGAATTTTGAAAAATTGGTGGGAGAAGAGGGCAAAGGGATGGAAGAAAATGCAGTAACAGTACTGAAAAATGAGTAAAAAAGGACAAGAAAAACATCTTTGGCACGCAAAGAAAACTTATTTGGTAAAAATATAAAAGAAGGTAGATCAAATATTAGAAACTGAGAAAGGGCCTATGGCGCAGGACCTTATAGGTACATCTGGTTAATTGGGAGAAGTGTTCACAAAACAAAGTCTAGACGATGAACTAGACTACAAAGAGAGGCAAGGTGTTAGTTGCCAGTTCGCTCGAGTACCCACTCTGCCCATTCTTTAATATCCTCTTCGTCATCTGCATCATCAGAGAGAACTATGATGTAGTTGAAGATCTCCGTCACAGTTGACACATCCCGTACTCTATTAACGAAAATCATGTTGGTGATAGCTTCCGTGAGCTGTGCCAGACGCTGTTTTGTGTAGACTCGTGAAGTAATACAGTCGTTGTTGTACATTTCAAGAAGAAATCTGACGGCATACGAGGTGTTGGGTATGCTGAGACCACGGATCAGGTGCCTGAAAATATGGATGATGAAATATTGGAAGAGAGAGAGAGAGAGAGAGACGCAGACAGGCTAGACCGTCTAGCTATCTTCGTCTCTCATCTATAAAAAAAAGCGTCTATATCTCGATTCACTGAGATACAAACGCTGTAAGTTTGGAGAGAGAGACGCAGACAAGGCTAGAGTGTCTAGCTGTCTGCGGTCTCTCATTATTCCACTTACACAATAATATTGAGGTTCGTATCGTTCAACACACGCATCTTGATTTCGTCTGAATCCAATTGAGCATACAACAAAGTCAGACTATTGAAGCTCGCCTCAACAATCAACTGGTGGTTTTGCCAGTGAAAAATTGGAATGAAAATGGCTGCCATGTATTGTTCAATCGACTCTTCATTATTTGTCTCGAATGCAAGGGGTTCCAAGCCCAGCAAGAATTCCAGGAATTGAATAACGGCAGTGTACTCTGCGTCTCTCAAATGAACCGCATGGATTTTCAGAACACCGAAAAAAGCGCAAGCGATAGAAGTAACATCTGTTTCCGAGTATCTACTGCGAGGTGTACTCATCAATTCTCGATGTTCGTGAAGGAATAGAAGGCATTTGGTTGTGAATGGACGGATGTATCGATCCGTCATGCTCACAACTGGCATATAGATATCACAAACTTTGAGGTGAAGTCCAGTGTCCTTCAGGATATCTGTAGAGAACAGATCGATTCCCCACGAAACAAGTTCAAATGAGGAATCACCGTTGTCTGTGTTTCCATGCCATTCACTAGTTCGGAGAGCCTTCAACACTGTATCCACGAGTGCTTTCCTCTCTTCGAGAATCAATTGATTGTCGTCAGATCTGAAACGAAAAAAGTTTGGTTTTTCGAAATCGAATGCAAGTTTTAAGTCGGACTGGCCAAAAAAATAAGGTGAAAGTTGAAAAGTTGAATAGCGCAACATATCACAATTTGAAAAAAACGTCCAAAAATGTTCATTGTGTTTTCTCTTCAAACGGCAATATCAGGTGCTGAAAATGACGGTTCGAGCACCAAAAAATTGTTATTATTTTGGTCTGACCACTCATTGCTCTAGAGCGTGCTCTCAGAGATGACTAAAATCCGTAAATTTCGACTGGAAACTGTAAGGCGCACATTCCTTTTGCCCAGTACAGTAGGAATCCACTCACCTTGCAATGGCATACAAGAGCCTGACAGCTCTCGCCTGATTTGCCAGTTCCAGGTGATAACTTCTCAAGCATGCGCCTAATGACAAAGCAGCTTTTCGAAGATCATACGGACTCTGTTCTTCGATTTCAGTCACCACGAAATGAAAGATTCGGTCGAAAATCGGTTTGCATCGTTCTACATTTGACTTATAGAACATCAAGGACGTAGCGCAAGCACCAAGATGGGCGACTGTGTAGAATTCAACTCCCTCTTTGAAATCATCGAATCGCCAGTTGAGATCGAACTCAGTCTCTGAAAATATAATTATTACTTTCACGATAAAATCTAGTGATTAACTCACTGATAACTGAAATTTTGGCAATATTGGAATGTGTTCTGATGATGTTTCTAACAGTCTCAACAGTCAGATTGTTGCCAGACAAATCCAAAAATTTCAATTTCGGAAGGCTTTTTTTGCATAAAGAGAATGCTTTGGCAGTGACATGGTCTCCTTTATTGGAGGAGATATCCAAAACTTCGAGCTCTTGGAGCTCCGTAACTTCACGAATGTGCTTATAATCTCTTAATTGTAAATCTTCCAAAGAAAGGACACGTAATCCTTTTTGCGATCCGATTCCTTTGATAGAAGTGACTGCAGTTTGGGATAGACACAGTTTCTCGAGCTGAAGATTCGATTCCATGAGGATGGCAAAGTCTTTGTTGGTGACATAACATCCAGTTAGATCCAACGATTTCATGGCAGGGAGAAGAAGGGTGAGCTGAAAATGGAGTATATTTTTAGTTTTTTTTTAGTGCCCTAAAAACTAAAGGAGCATATATTATGTTTGCTACTGGTCATGAAGGCGCTACGAAGTTAGATGAAAATGTTCGAAACGATAGCGTTTGGAGGAATGCTGAGTAGTGATAGCAGCCACTATAGTTAGGTAATTTTTGGGCAGAATACCGGTAAAATCGGGCTTGTTCTACGCATTTTTGCACGGGACTTGTGTACTCCTGCTGGCATTATGCCAATTCTTGTGCCTCAGTGATAACTTCGGTGGTATAATGTCGTTTTGGCGCGTTTTAAAGCAAATTTTCAAGGTTTCCTGTCATTTTCCTTCTTTCTGAAGGAAACGGTGATGCGCTATGTAAAATCGGCATTTTATCATGAAAAACAGCATTTTTCACAAAAACCGAAATTGTACTAGGGAAAATGGCGTGAACGATCAATGATTGCGGCACCGATGTCGACTTTACCGGAACTTTGTTCAAAAGTCACCCAAGCATTTTATACATTTTTCTCTACTGATCGGAGTGGTGGAGTATCACCATGAGGAACCGGACCAGAGCCGTGAGACCACCTGTCTAATGTTTTTCTTCCTTCTCTCTCTCCTATCACTTACATCACTCATCCATCCACGTGGGAAGACTGAACCGTGTCCCCTGATGGCCAACATTTGCAATGACGCCCTACTCTCGATATTCAAAAATCTTTTCAATCCACTGATAATCGCGATACGAAGCGGTCTCCCTGAAAGAATTTGTTTATTCCAATCATTATTTTTCTCTCTCCATACCTTTCCGCTTCATTCCATCCCTTGGTTTTGGCTCCAACTTCATGTCAGACGTCTTCAAATCAATCAATTCCAACTTCTCAAGTGTTTGAGCATAGATCATTTTGCGATAATCCGAATTGAGATTATGTCTTCCGAGGACAACTCTACTGAAGCACACCGACGCAAGTACCTTTTCCATTGACTTTTCTGTTTCCAATGGTACATTCGGAGAGTGCACAAGTTTGAAGACATCGTTTCCCAGAAAAGGGATAAGTTTGCAGTATCCTTCAGGGTAGAAACCTGAAAATATCCTAACTACAAGACTGATTCTCCATTTTCGGGGCGTTTATAATTGAAAAAAAAAACTAGTGCTAACGCCAAAAAACTAGGAATTTTCTATAAGATTCAGAATGGTTTTATGTCGATCTTGTGAAGTTTGTAAAGTGGAAAAACCGAGCCCCGCCGACACTTCCCTTGTTAATGATTCCCTCAACTTTAATTTTCCCAGTTCCCCCCTAATAAACCTGCACCCTCCTCTCTCTTTACACTATCTCTCCCGTTAATCAACCCTTTAGTAAGATACATCTTTAGGTAATCTTAGTGACATAAATGTCACCTCAGATGTCATCTGTCATCCTCTTCCTCCTCCACAAATGGTCCCTCTCTCTCTCTCTTTTTCGAAAATCTTCTATTGGTTTCTACCATTAGTCATTTGAACATTCTTTTCCTTGATCAAACTCACCATGCAAAACGCCGTGAGACACCACGCGAAGACTCAAAACTCGCAACGTCGGTACCGCTCCCTGGTTCGCATTATCCATCTGTAACATTTTTATGTATTCGGAAAAAGGCAGACTGCTGAAGCGCCGGAGGCGCGAGGAACAACGGAAATCAAAATTCGATGAAAACTCCAAGAAAAAACAAAGTGAAAAAACAAATCAATGCACATACACACGGCGGAAGAAAAAAAGAGTCGTCGTCTCCGAAGAAGACGCGGCAACACGTTTTCCCGCCCTCTCTTGGAGTCGTTGTGGGTGTGCAACACAGAAAAAGAGAGGGAGAGGAATAGCATAGGAAGACAGAGGAGACGCAGAGTGATGAAACAAAACGAGGGGATGAGAGGACATATGCAGGACTAACACGGCAAAGGGAATGGACGGGGGGATAGATGAGAAAGCGCCATGGCTCGAAAGAGGTGAAAATGGAACGGAGATGGCCATGAGAGGGAAGGGAAAATTAGGTCATGTGAGGAGCAAAGAGGGACTTCTATTAGAAGAGCACCTGGGAAAAAAGAAAAAAGGAATAGGAATAGATGCTTTTGGATGATGAATACAATGAAACCTCTAATAGAAGGGCACGTGGAAATGAAAAAGAGGTATTCCTGCCTTAAATAGAATGCTATTCAACATGGTACCTCTAATTAAAGAGAATGTAAGAGAAGAAAGAAAAAATGACCCGGATTCGGAGCTTCAAGACAACTCAGGGAATAATGGTCAAGTTGCTGATTTGCGCGGCCACTTTCCATTTGATTGCCGACATTTCCCGAGAATTCTCCATCATAGAAACTCAGCACAACTGATTCTATAGTCTCTATTCAAATTGAGATATCTCGTAAGTTAACTTGAATTTTAGGCTGAGAAAACTGAGGAATACACGAAAACTGATGAACAATTCGTCCAGCAATGAGGAAGCGAGAGTGAGAAGTGTTAGACACACCCCTAAACATTTTCGAAACAAAAGAGAAATAGTGTTGAATAGGGAGGAGTGATTAGACACAAAAATGGGAGGAGCTTTTTGTTTTCTAGAGCTGTTCGAGAATGATGTTTGGTCCACAATTTTAAAGGCGCATACGGTTTTCGGAAATGGAACGAAGAAGAGTGAGTCATGAATTGCAATTGCACAATATATGAAATCAAAATTTAAACAAAAATCAACGTGTACTCCGAAATACCTCAATAATTCCCGTCAAATTGATTTGAATCTCTTAGTTCTTTCCTCCGTTCCTCATTCAATTATTTTCTACATTTGTTTCGAATCTTAAACAAACGAATCAATCAATCGAAAAATGCAACGAAGACGAGGAACACGTGGCAATAACAACCAGCACACTCAGGACGAGGGTACATCCCGGAAACTGTCAAAGAAACCATCCGAAGAGAAGTGTGCGGATAACAATAATGATAAGGAGAAAGGAGAGAAAAAGAAGGGAGGAGGAGGAGGCGGAGGAGCTGGAGTTTTCAGGAAACTGGGATTCAGTGAGTTTGAATAGAAAAAAAAGTAGAGCAACCTGAATCTTCTTAATGAAAGGCGTGCTCATTTTTTTCTTATTTTATTTTCTTCAGAATAGCACTCCTATCAGTTTATTTCAGTACTCCACCCTGAAAAACAAGACATCGGAAGTACCCTAAAACGTCGGAAAGCCAAAAAAGGAACTGAAAGGAAACGGAGATCATCATCTGTAATCTGGAATCCGGACAAAAAAGTCCACTTCAATATCGAGAAATCTCATCCGGCAATCCCACTGAAAGGAGATCCAATTTCGGATATTCAGAAGAAGGTGTTCTTCAAATTCGCAAGTGATGCAGTCAAGAAAAGTCCTCCCGAGTACTCTGTAGAGTTCCTGACAAAAGTCAAACCATACCCAGGGAATCCAATGGAGAGAAAGATTTTCGATGCAAATCCGACAAAGAATCGTTATAAAGGTTCGTGATTAGGCCACGTCCCCACAAATTCAGGTATTCAAGTTTTGAAAGATGGAAGCCTGACTTATGAACCATTGAGTCCAACTTAAAAAGGAAATTTTGATAATTCGAGAAGCTAGGCCATCAAAGAGCTTCACAACTCCAAATCTATAACTTTCAGATGTAATCTGCAATGACATAACTCGAGTGATTCTAAATGATGGATACGACAATGACTACATCCATGCGAACTATGTGAATGGATTAAACACTCAATTCATCCTGACTCAAGGTGCCACTTCAGCCACAATTGTCGACTTCTGGAGAATGATTGTTCATACGAAATCCGCTTATATCGTAATGCTTTGTGATATAACGGAGGATGGAAAACCGAAATGTGCACCATATTTCCCAGAGAAAGTTGGAGAATCCGTTGTGTATGGTCCATGGACAGTGTTGTGCTCATTGGAGGATGATAAGGATTCGAATATTATCAAAAGAACACTTTCAGTCAAAAATGCGGATAATGGGAAAGAGCATATTCTGAAACATTTACATACCAAATCTTGGTTTGTTTTGAAGCTTTTGGTTACTGTAGCTAATCAGCTACAAAAAACTTTACAGGCCAGACCGCTCTGTGCCCAACTCCACGATGGCTCTTCTCCGTATGCTCTTCATTATTCGTACTGCTCCTGGACCAGTCACCGTTCATTGCTCCGCGGGAATCGGAAGAACTGGAACATTCGTGGCAATGGAGGCGTGTCTTCAGATATTGACTGACGGGAAAGAATTGGATTTGTTGGCGACGTGCAAGGCATTGAGAAGTGGGTGTCTTCTTATAAAAGGCCGTGTATTTTATTTATGAGTTATGGGTATCCCGTGACTCCAGAATTTGAAAAAATGATGCACCTTTAAAGAAAAAATATTCTGATTTTCAGACAGTCGTGCCGGTAGTATACAAGTGGACATTCAATACATGACACTGGTACAGATGCTTATGAATTATGGAAAGGACAATGGGTATTGGGAGGATTCGGATTTGGATGATGTAAGTGAAGATTTGGAGATTTTCAAGGATTGAATCTGCACTCTGAGTAAGCCAGAATGGCTGTTTGAGGCTGTATTTACTCAAAAAAGATTGAAACTATTAGTAGCAGCTTTTATATCCTCAAAAGTTCAGAATTCCTCAAAATTCTCTAGAAACCAAACTGCAAATGCAATGGAAACGCGTGAACAACTTTCTTTCATTTTCAGCGCGTCGAACTCCTCACCTGGAACATTGAACAGTTCATCCAGACCCGTGGAAAAGTGGATCATATCCTGGCGACTCCCTCAACTCCAGCTGCCAACATTCCAGCTTCTCAACCAGCTCCTCCTCCGCAAGCAGCTCCAGTTCCAGCTCCAACACCACACCCTCATCCACCAACAACAAAAGAAACGACTCCACATCAATCCCCGGTTCAAAAAGCACAAGAATGTATGGAGAAGATTTGTGATAAGATTCTAAAACCAATCAAAGGAAAGGACAAAGAGCACAAGTCACCGAAAGATCATCATAAAGCATGTGAAAAGCTGCATCCTCTTCCAGTCACCACTACAAAATCCTCCACAGAAGATGGAGAGGATGCGGAGATGCAGGCGACACAGAAAGTGGAAACGAAAGAATTGAAGGAGGCAGTTGTGAAGACAGAAGAAGAAGGTGTTCTAACTGGAGCTCCTTTGCCTCCTCCACCAACACAGCCACCAACTCTTCCATCGCCAATTCAACCATCTCCACAAAGTACACAGAGTAAGGATAGTAAGGAGAGCAATGATCATCTTCTGAATACAAAAGTATCCAAAGAATTGGGAATGGAGAAACGGATGAATTCAAAAGAGCACTTGGAATCGAAGGATAACAATTTGAAGTTGATGAGAAAGCTTTCCGCGAATCGTAGTCAGTATTTCATGTGATCGGATGGAGAGAAAGAAGAAAGGAAATGTTTCGAAACAAATTATTCTCATGAGCAATATGAAGAACAATTTAGTTTTTGTGTTTTCTTGTTAGTGAGATACCCAAAATAATTCCCATACCCAAAATAATTCCCATACCCAAAATAATTCCCATACCCAAAATAATTCCCATACCCAAAATAATTCCCATACCCAAATAATTCCCATACCCAAAAAATTCCCATACCCAAAAAATTCCCATACCCAAATGGTGTGCTAAACATTTCGAAGACCGATTGGAGACACTCTGAAGCTAGACTGTTCGCTTTTCCTGTTTCCCTATTCATGTCGCCTCAACCTGCTAACTATTCATCAGACTCATGAGATGTTAACTTTTGTTCTATAAATTATGGCAGCAATACGTGCTGAAAAAACAGGTTTCATTCCAAAACAAGTAATCAAATAAAATCAAATGAAACATTTTCAAAAAACCGTAATGCAGAAAAAATATACAATTTCAAATTGAACACATTATTATGCTTCTCCTTCTTCTTTCTCAGTCTCCTCCTTCTTCTTGGCTCCTCCTCCACCAGCTCCTTTCATTTGCACAGAGAATCCACCATTTCCATTTGGGACCATCTCAAAACTATCAGTCGAAAGACCGAATGGAGACAAGCACATGTTTCCGAATCCCTTCAATTTCTCCATTATATCCGCTCGCATCGCCTCGTTTCTTTCGGTGATTTTGTCATTGATTTCGTTGATTTTTCGCTCGAATTCCGAACGACGTTTTGGAAGGGATTCCTGTAAAAATTTAAGTCAGTCAATGATTGAAACGGATCGAAAAAACCCGTACCTGTAGCAGCTTATAGTCATCAATAGATTTTTCCAACTTATCCGAAATATTCGAGTAGGCGAACGCGCGTCTTTCCAGTGCCTTTTCATTGGTCGCTCCAATTTCGATGGATTTCGTGGCCGCCTCAACGGCGGATTCCCATTTCTGCTGCTTGATCAGGGCGGCGGCGGAGTTCGAGAGGAGGATAGACTGGACGTCGACTGATGAGGGGGGACACAGGGAGATCGCTTCCTGCAACAGAAGGGCATCATGGTGGGATAGAGCTTTGTTCACAATGAGCTCAAGCATTCAATTTCGGCCCCAAACAGACAGTATTGGTGTTTTGTTTTTTCTTGAGAAACCCTATTTCTGGGCTGGAGAACCCTATTTGGACTCAAAACTTCGATTTCGAGATTAAAAACTCAACACATAATTTTTTAATTTCAGTAGGTAGTTTTTGAGAGAATCCTACCTGATATTTTTCGTTCGCCTTTTCATAATCTCCTTTTCCGAATAACCCATTTCCTTCTTGTTTGAGCGCTTCTACTCGTGTCATTTGCTCATCCTCTCCTTCGATTATCTCCTCGATCACTGCCATTTTATTAGGGGGTAAAGCTGAAAATTGGGGTTGAAATCTGATGAAAAATTGGTGGTTTTGTCAATATAGATAGGTATGAAATATCGATTAAATTACAATTTTCAGCATTTGAAAAAGTCGAATAAAACGACACCTTTATGTCGATCTAGAAAACACTGGAAACAATGATAAGAAATCGGAAGAAAAAACAATGGGGAAAAGTGAACCAAAACAAAAAAAAACGAAGAATCTATCTAAAAAAAAAGACACGTAAAAATGAAGAATCATTGGAAGAGATGCTCATAGAGCTCATCGTAATGAGTGACGAATCGAATATCCAATTCTGATTTCATGAATTCTGGTAAGTCTTCGAAATCTCGACGATTTTCCGACGGAAGGAATACTCGTTTCGCACCGACTCGACGTGCCTGCAAATATTGGAGTATTAAGAGTGCTTAAGCAGTTTTTCAAAGGAAAACTAGGGCTTCTGTAGAGATTTTTGAGCTTAATAATAAAGATTGGAGCATAAAAGTCAAGGGTTTGGGATCGAAATTCCGGTTTTTGTGCCTGGCCCTGAAAACCAGAATTTCTGGCTTCAGAAATCAGTTGTTTTGAATATAAAGATGAGGCTTTGGAACTTGGCAGATCTTGACTGTTTCTAGTAGCATTCTCTTCACTACTTACCGCAATAATCTTCTCACGAATTCCACCAACTGGCAGAACTTTTCCAGTCAGTGAGATCTCTCCAGTCATTGCCATGTCTTGAACGACAGGTCGGTTCAGTGCTAGAGATAGAAGAGAGGAGACCAAAGTGACTCCGGCAGATGGTCCGTCTTTCGGTGTGGCTCCCTGTAATAAACTTCTCTTTAACACTATTGCTTCTCCATTCAAACCTCCGGAACATGAATATGAATATGTGCCTTATCGAAGAACTTATTATCGGGTTGCTCTCTGGCCAGAATTCCTTTAGCAACAGTGAGTGCCGTCCTCACACTCTCCTTCATCACATCTCCCAAATTTCCAGTCGTTTCGATACTTCCATCTTTATCCGTTGTCAAATCAACAGGTCTTTTCAGTACTGTCTCAATATACAATGCAGATCCGCCCATCGCCGTCCATGCGAGACCCATAATGACACCTGGAGGGGTAGTTTGATACATTCTATCAGATGTGAATTTCGGTCGTCCGACGAATTTCGTTAGGTTTTCAGTGTTGACTGTAATTAGTTCAGTGGGAGTTTTGAATGGAGACTCTGTCGATTCAGAAGTAATAGGCTGGGCATCTGAATTCTCTGAAATCGCCGTAGTGGCTTTTTGTGTCTCTTCTTCCTGTTCCTCCACTTGTTGCTCTGCTATCTGAAGAGCCGCTTTCCGGAAGATCCGTTCAATGTGTTGTTGGAGATTTCGTACTCCCGACTCGCGACAGTAGTGCTTGATGAGTTCCTCCAATGCAGAATCCTCGATATTCAATTGATCCTCTGAGAGGGAGGTGTCTTTTCGGAGTTGTGGAATGAGGTGTTGATGAGCGATGGCGATCTTTTCTTCGGCAAGGTACCCACTGACGTCGATCATTTCCATTCGATCACGAAGAGGCCCCGGAATTTTTGAGATCTCGTTAGCTGTGCAGATGAATAGGACTCTGGAAATTAGAAGATAGAGTTTGAATTGGGTGATTTTTGGTGAGCTCTTACCTCGACAAATCCACAGGAACATCCAAGAAGTGATCATTGAAATTGGCATTCTGTTCTGGATCTAACAACTCCAGAAGGGCGGATGCAGGATCTCCATGGAAACCAGCTCCTCCGATCTTATCCACCTCATCAATCAAAACTAATGGATTCTCAGTTTTCACTTTCTTCATACATTGAATCATTTTTCCAGGCATTGCACCAACATAAGTCCTTCGATGTCCCTTGATTTCTGCAACATCAGTCATTCCACCAACTGAAAATCGGAAGTACTCTCGGTTCAGTGCATTGGCAATCGACTTGGCGATGGATGTTTTTCCGACTCCAGGTGGACCATGGAAACAGAGAATCTTTCCTCCAATCGATTTTCGGAGTAAATTGACGGCGATGAATTCCATGATACGTTCTTTCACGTCTTTCATTCCGTAATGTCCTTCATCCAGGGCTTTTTTGGCATGAGATAGACGACGATTCTCTTGAGATGTGAGACCCCATGGAACAGATGTTAGCCATTCCAGGTAGTTTCTGGTGACACTGAATTCACTGGAATGTGGATCCAGGAATTGCAGCTTCGTCTTCTCCTCATTAATCACTTTCAACGCGTAATCCGGCACTGCCAGCCCTTTCATTCGTTCATCAATCTTATCAATAATTGTCGTTTTCTCATCTTTTTCAATTCCCAACTCTTTTTTAATCACTTTCAGCTGTTCATTGAGCAGGTATTTTCGGTGATGATCCTGGACTTTCTTCTCCACATCTTTATTGATATCATGCTTCAGTTTGGCAACAGCTTTCTCTTTTTGGATGAGAAGGAGAGCGATTTTGAGACGTTTTCCTACATCGTTCTCATCCATCATCTCCTGAAGATCCTTAGTTTCCGCTGATTGTACAAGAGTTGCCACTAGGTCACATAAGTATATAGGATTGTCTATCACATTTTGAGAGGGGTGGAGGAGCAGATTGATTTGTTGTCCGAATAATTGATTGAATTGAACGACGTCTCTGAAAATGCATACTTTGTCCGGATGTTCAAATTTTCATTCTATTCAAAACTATTACCTGATAGTCTGTACAATGGCCATCATTGTCGCCTTTGTCTCATTGTTCTTTGGGGCTGGATCAGCGACCACATTCTCTGTTCTAACCATAACGATTCCTTTCCTCTGCTCTTTTTTCTCTTTTTCCTCAGTCAATTTTTCTTCTTCCGGAGCACCTGGAGCACTGACTTCTGGAGCCGATGTAGGCGTTGAAATGGGTGGAGGAGTTGGTGGTGGAGTCGGTGGCACGGCTCCCCTCTTCCCTCTGGCTCCTCGTCTTGCATTCAATGGAGTTTCTGCTTTGTTTGTCGTCACTGGCTCTTCAATAGGCTCCAGGACTCGAATTCGTCGATGAGCACTGAGAACGAGTTCAAGGATACTTCCATTATCGCGAACTTCAATGATTTGGACAAAGGATCCAGTGGGATAAACTTCGGATAGTGATGTGATTGTCTCCTCTTTGTTTTCATCGTCTCTTTTGACAAATACTCCAGCATACGGTTGCTTCAGTTGCAGTTGACGTCGGATCAATGTTTTTAGAGCTTCGTCTCTGACGATCTGAAATCAAAATTATTCAGGTCGATAAGTATTTAATTACAGCCCGAATAACCCTTTCTTACATCAACTTTTTTAATGAAGCCCGGGAACAACGGATATCGGTTGATTGCCAAAATTGGAACATCTGGCATGTTGGCTGGCACTTGAATTGGAGACATTCCAACCATATCTTTGTTCCAGACTTCCAGAGATTCTTCAACGGCAATCGGGTCATCGTGGTCTTTGTTTCTAGAAAAATGCTGTGTTTTGTGCCAGTTACAAGGGGATTATTGTAAAGAAATTGACAATTTTGGTGGTTTTTCAGGTGAAAAATTACAGGTTTTTATGCGGAAAATCTCTTGTTTTCTTTTGTTTTTTAAGCTTAGTTTTCGCACTATTCATCGGGGTTTGTTTGGTTTGCGTTGCTAACATTTAATGTTTCTGGCTAAAAACAGAACGTAGATCCAGTGTTCCTATTTTCCACTCACGAATAAAATCTCTTCTGACTTCCCATTGTATTTCCGGCCATTCCAGCCGATTTCATCATCAAAAACGACTGATTTCTTTGAGAAAACGTGGCAAAATTTTGACAAGCTGTTGCCGACAGAAACCGCGTCCGTCGAAGAGCTGCTTCTCGGAGCACAACTACTCCGGCGCGGTACATTTCTGAACTTCGTTTGGTGGTTTTAATTCGGCATTCTCAGAAGCAAAAAGTAAAGATAAATTCGCATGAAAACGTCGAATTGTCCAGCAGGTTTCAAAGAGTTTTGGAGAAGGAAATCCCATTTATTATGATTTTTGTTGTATCACATTTAGCACAATGAAAAAGGGGAGAGGGGAGGAATAAATTAATGTTAATAAATAAAAATCGACCAGATAAATCCCAAATAGAATCAATTCTCCACTTATTTCGTCTTCTTCGTCTCTTTTTTCTTCTTTTCGTCTTTCTCTGCGGATGTAGTGGATGATGTGGATGTCGAACCTTGCTCTCCGGCTGGCGTTTGCCACTGTAAAATTTAATTTTTTTTCAAAGTAGAAAACGAAATGTGACTAACCACAATCTCATTCTTTCTGAAAAGGAATGACCATGGCGGTAGAATGATGACGCCGGTGAAGCAGGCGGCGGCCATCACAATGAAGATTGCGTAAGAGAGCTGCTGAGTCCAGAAGCCGACGAAGAAGCCAACGATTCCGGCGAGAGTCAGAACTACCTGCAATTTTTATTTCACCTTCGATTTTTTAAACAAGCTTTTCTTACCTGATATGTGCGTTCGGCGACTTTCTGCCCCTGAAAATCGATATGTGTAGAGAGTTGCAGGCAAGCAGGGAGCATTGCAATCATTCCGTCCATGATGACTTCTACAATTTTTTGGTTTGCGATCAGAAGATAAAAAGGAAAATAAGGGAAGAACTCGATTCAGTAACTTCCAACGGCTCAAGATGACGTAAAATAATAAGAGCGGTGGAGCGCGCTTGCCTCTATAGCAAAAAAATAAGGGAAACAACCAGTGCAAGAAAAACGGAAAGAATAAGAAAAACAATATCTTTACTGGAAACTAGAGAACGAATAAATAAATATAAAGAGAATGCAATATTTAATAAGATCTGACTTTCGGTGGCACCCAATCTGTCTCCGATTTATCCAGAGTCGTGTCGATAACCGGACGATATGTCAAATCAACAGCTCCAGTTTTTGTGTCGATTCCGATGATGGAGTGCTTACGCCAATGCTCCTCGAACTTCTTTTTCTTCTGTCCCTCCAACGATTTACTGTAGTCGTACTCGTCAATTCTGTTCTGGAAATCGTCGCGAGCGTGTGCTCCACGCGACTCTGTTCGGTTTTCAGCGGCCACGATAGTCTGGTTGGCGTTGATGAGCAAATTCTGGAGTTCCAGAGTCTCGACGAGTTCCGAATTCCATACTTTTCCAGAGTCAGCACACGCTTTCATGTGCTGTTGCTCTTTGTAGATTGCTGACATTTTTTCGACTCCTTCCTAAAAATGATACAGGTTTTTTTTTTCAACATTTCAAATATTTTACCTTCAACAAATCTCCACGTCTGAAAACAGCAGCATGCTTCTGCATGGTCTGTTGCATTTTCAGTCTCAAATCAATCGCCGGAATATCTCCCTTGGAGTGCAAAAGTCCGTTGAGATTATCACGAGACTTATCCTCACAGTTGACTGGAATCTCTGGGATCGAATCTCCTGGCTTGTTTTCCTTCAGGATATTCAAAGCACAGGATCTTCCGAAAATGACCAAATCGAGAAGAGAGTTGGCGCCAAGGCGATTGGCTCCATGGACAGAATGAGCAGCACATTCTCCAGCAGCATAGAGTCCTGGAACTACTTGATCTCCTTTTTCAGGTGTGTAATTAAGGACTTGTCCCTTGTAGTTGGTCGGCACTCCTCCCATATTGTAGTGGACTGTTGGAATAACTGGGATTGGCTCTTTGGTGACATCGACTCCAGCAAAGATTTGGGCGGTCTCAGAGATTCCAGGAAGTCTCTGCTGAAGTTGCTCAGCTGGAAGATGATGCAACTGCAGATAAATGTGATCCTTGTTCGGTCCAACTCCTCTTCCTTCGTTGATTTCACATGTCATCGCTCTGGATACAACATCTCGCGATGCCAAATCCTTGGCGACTGGAGCGTATCTTTCCATGAATCGTTCTCCCTGAGAATTGACTAAATATCCTCCTTCTCCTCTCGATCCTTCAGTAATCAAACATCCAACTCCATAGATTCCAGTTGGATGGAACTGCACAAACTCCATATCAGAGTTGCGAATACCCGCACGAGCAGTCAACGCGGTTCCGTCTCCAGTACAAGTGTGAGCAGAAGTACACGAGAAATATGCTCTTCCGTACCCTCCAGTAGCCAGAACAGTGTTTTTGGCGCGGAAACGATGGATTTGGCCAGTTTCAATATCGAGAGCAATAACTCCAATACATTTTCCTTTGTCCATAATCAAATCCAGTGCGAAATACTCCACAAAGTAGTTACAATCATATTGGAGAGAAGCTCCATAGAGAGTGTGAAGAAGAGAATGACCAGTTCTATCAGCCACACAACAAGTACGATGAGCCTGTCCTCCTCGACCGAAATCATTGGATTGTCCACCGAAAGCTCGTTGATAGATCTTTCCATCAGTGGTTCGGGAGAATGGCATTCCGTAGTTTTCAAGCTCAATAATTGCTCTTTCAGCTTCACGCGTCATATAGTGAATTGCGTCTTGATCACCAAGCCAATCGGATCCCTTGACGGTATCGTAGAAATGCCAACGCCAATTATCCGGATTCATGTTTCCAAGAGCGGCATTAACACCTGAAAATATTTCAGTAAGATGCGATTCCATGTTAAACAATTTTACCTCCTTGAGCGGCAACTGTATGAGATCTTGTGGGGAAAAGTTTCGTGATAACGGCAGTTTTCATTCCACCCTCCGAAAGACCCATCGCTGCTCTCAATCCGGCTCCTCCAGCACCCACGACAACTGCGTCGAATGTGTGATCGAC
Source organism: Caenorhabditis brenneri (assembly GCA_000143925.2). NCBI lineage: Eukaryota > Metazoa > Nematoda > Chromadorea > Rhabditida > Rhabditidae > Caenorhabditis > Caenorhabditis brenneri. Next base: position 598,498 of record GL379884.1, on the reverse strand, counting down.
GACATCGAAATGAGTTGTCGCACTCACTTGTTTTCTGGAATTATTGAAATTGTTGGCAAAAATTATAATGCTAGAGCCTCACTTCATGTAGGTGCGCGCCGGGGTTTTCGCCCGTGCCAGGGATTTCGCCACGTTTAGCATGTTGCTGAAATTACAGTCTTTTGTGGTTTTACTGGAAAAAAAATATGTGAAAACGTGCTAAAAATGCATGAAAAACTCGGAAGAACTGTAAAATATCGAGCCGCGCGTTGAAGAAACCGTAGGCTAGCAGATCGTTTTAGGACCCTTCTAGCATTTTGAAGATGCGCCTTTAAAAATACCGTACTTTTTATTGCCTTTGCCAATTTTGCTTTCAAATCCTCCATTTTCTCAAAACAAATTACATCTTCATTTCATATCGATTTATCGAACAAAAAAAAACAATAGACAAACACGAACTTTATGTGAAAAAATAAAAGAAGGCCGTCATATTTTGTTTTCGAAAACTAACAGTCTACATTTGCAAAAGAGTTTATTGAGGAGAGGTCTAAAGAGCACGACTCGAAGTTATTTAATCCATACAACGGGGAAGAATTGTCTACCAGAACCACTTGGACATCCATTGTGGGAACCAGTTGTCGTAGAATTTTGGACCGGCATATTCAGAGTGTTGACGCCAGAGGTGGTCGCGCATCTCGACATTTCCCCAGGAGTGGGCGAAGACCTCAGTGGCGGATGGATCCCACCATTTGTTGCCAAGGGTGAAATACACTGGCTCTCCATACCAGGTTCCAGTCTTCCATCCTGGAACATCTTTCATAATCTCCTCCTCGAGGGCGCGGTTCTTGGCCATCAATTTGAGCCAATATCTGTCGCGCTCGGCGGTGAGGAATGGCTCCATGGCGTTGTTGATGTCGACGTCTTCGAATTTCTCGGTGCTAAAAAAAAGAATGCATAAAAAGATTCGTTCTAGTAGGAAGCAGATAGGCTTACATGTTTTTCTTCTTTCCTTCGAGAGCTGCATAACATCCGTAGGCGGTGGCTCCGAAGATGGTGGCAACTACCGCTCCAGCTGAAAATATAAACTTAGAATATTAGAATTAGCAATTTTCGTGACGAATTTTTTACAGACTATCGTTCTAAACTCGAATTGTTCCCCGTGTTTTATCCGATGAAAAATTCATCAATGCCGGGTTTTTTTCACGAAATCAATTCTAAATTCACATTTGGTGTGCTCAAAACTTTTTGCCGGAGTTCTAAAATTCGTTTTGTTTTTATTTAGTTCTAAAAAAAATGGGATTTTTGTTGTCTTTCTTTTTTTTTTTTTTGAGCCATTACACGCATTTTCACTAAAGATTACATAAATTATTTCTTTGAGAAGATTTTTCTCCATTTTCCAGCTGGGAGTCTCTCGTTTTTTGATAACTTCAATGTTTCGTCATCTTTCAATCCAATTTTCAATTAAATAAATCCACTTACGACTCCAGACAAGCTTCGGGAATGTGCGATGGAAGTTGAAGGCTCGATAGCCTCCTTTTGGAGGCATATCCTGCCGGAACTCTGCTCCCGAGGCCATGTTACCTGTAAACAATGCACTTATTTATCAGTATTTTCAAACATCTTCCAAAATCCGTTCATTCCAGCTAAGAAATCAGTTGAAAACGCAAAAAATAAGAAGTCGGGCAAGATTTGCGGCAGGGTAAAAGGGGCGGGGTTTCGGGCTGCAGGCCTGCGGCGCACTTTTTTCTTTGTATTTCTTTTCGGCGCGTGTTTTGTTTTCAAAATATGAAGCCTTTTTGTTAGTTTTCAGCTCTTCTCAATGTTTTCATTCCAATTTTCTTCTCAAATTTAGTATTTCGTATAGAAAATCGATAAATATTACAGTTGCACAATGGATCCAAAAGAAAACGAAGCGATTCTCGACCTCTACACCCAAGAAATCTCATCCCGAGCTCTGAAAGACGCCGAAAAATATCTGGAAACAAGCGGAAGGGGTAATCAAAAAGAGCTTCTACTCGCAAAAGTGTTGGCTGAAGAGCAAAAAGTTGAGAATAATCGGAAAATATTGGAGAATTTGAAGGCAGAGAATAATGAATTGAAAATTGGTTAGTTGTAATTTGAAAAGGTTAAAATTGAAATCGGAGAATTCAGACCTGACAAAATGTGATCTGAAATCGTTGGAAACGATGCGAGCGGAGCGTGATGAGTTGCAGAGGAAACGGGAAGCGGAGAAGGATGAGGTTTCAGTGGTGAGGCATAAAAACTGCAGAAAAGCGTGCTGGGTAATCTGGAACTGATTTCTGAGCTCCAAGAGTCAAACCCCGTGTGTATGATAACGTAAAAATTGCCGTTTTTCTGGACATGGCTCCGAAAATTCATAATTCGTTCCGAACTAGTAACAGAACCCAACACAGAATTGGGTCCACCCAAAGCTGTGTATTTTCCATAGTCCCAGCGTCGTTTTCAATTTTTAATTCTGAAATTTCAATTTTATTCGTGAAAGCATCCCTCAAGCCAGAACATAATAAACTTGGAAACTAAGACACCCTGCAGAAGCGCCTTAGGCGCGCATTCTCTAACTTTCAAAGCAAAATAATCCCCAAATCAGTTCCAGAGTCAAAAATCGATCGAGATGATTCAACAACTCACCCGACAGATTGAGAAGATTCGTGGTGCCTTCTCCCAAAAAACCACCGACTTCATGGAGGACTAATAACTCTTCTTTAACCCCTCAATTTTTCATTTTTCTTCGTTTTATCTGTATAAAGTCACAATATCTCTTTGTAGTGTGTATTTATACGGAAGTGTTTTGGAAAAAGTACAGAACAACATTGAAGAGATAGATAGATAGGGAGCGCAGTGTGTGTGTGTTTGCGAACACGAAAAGCAAAGTGACCACTCCTCCGAAGAAGAAGAGAGTCGGACACTTTTCGAAAAGCAAACTTTTTCTTAAGTCTTTGGTCATTTTTACTGTTTTAGTGGAGAGAATGATCCCTAAATCAGGATCCTTCGATGGATTACCCAAGAATTTCAGAGCCAGTTTGAGAAGTGAGTTTTTATTGGATTTTCTATGCAGAAGATTCAAAAACGAAGAAGCAAATCCTGAAAAGTATCTGTTTCAGCCAAATTTCTTCTGATTTTGACACTTTGTAAAATGCAAGAGGAAAATTTATTCAGAGATTTCATTTATCCCAACGAGTTCAAGCTGAAACAATATTTAGTTTTCTCGGGTCCTTTTTCTCTGATTTCCCCCTAAAAATGTGATTTTTGGTAATGTAAACATTCGCACTCACATGTGAAATCTTCGAATATTTTGTAGTAAACATTCTTGTTTGAATCGAATGACAAAACACTTTTTAGCTATACTTTTTTGCAATAAGACTAGTATTTTTTGGGCTCTCAGATCTTGTAATAAAAGAGCATTCACGGTTCTGAAGGTACTTTTGAACTTGTTGCACTGTAACTCTGACAAGATCTGTATTTCTTGGATACCGCAGAGATACAAAACATCTGATTTGAATTTTTCTAAGCAACCTAAAATACACACAGATGGCGAAACGCTGAAGCAGAACTGTCCCATATCTCAAAAGTGGGAGGAACTAGAAAAAAGTTGTCAACTGCAAACTTTCTCAGAATTAAATTTGGAGCAGGTTTGCAGTTGACAGCTTTATTCTAGCTCTTCCCACTTTTAAGATGTTGGACAGTTCCGATTAGGGAAAGTTCTGATCCAGCGTACAGGCACACACATTCTTTCCCAAAATTGTGAAGGAAGTTCATTGAAAACGTCAGGTTCTCTCATTTAGAAGATGTCAATTTCAATGTTTCAGGAACAAATAGTGAAGTCGGATCGGACATTTTTGACTACATGGATGAGAGCATTTCTAGAAGGTGAGCATGTCCAACTTCTTCGCATGCTACTTTACTTACCTCAAAAGTGCAAACTTTTTTCTGGGAAAACTGAAAAATATAAGGTGATACGTCAGGAATCAAATACGGAGCGTTTTTTTGAATCCTAGTTTTTTAAGGTGAAAAAGCGCGTTGTTTCAATTTTTCGAATTTTTTCTTGAAGATCTAACCATATTCAGATTCTCAGCACATTTATAAAAGCCACCGCTTCCTAACCACCAAAGATTTCCCTTTCAAAGGATTAGACTAAAAACGCTTTTCCCTAGTATCCATTAACCAATTTCCCTTCTCTCCTAGCACAATTCACTCTTAATCCCTTTTCCCTTTTTCCGGAAACTCACAAACAGACATTCTATTTTCTCATTTGCACCGCACGAAAATGTCACCATAGAAACCCAACACCACAATATCCATTTGTGTTGTTTTTATTCCCTACACATTTTTCACTAGGGAGTAGTACCTTATTCTTACCTACTCATCTCAATCTACCTTCAATAAAATTGGTTCGCAATCTAATTTCAAAAGAGAAGGTCCCTTATTTTTTTTCTTTTTTTGGGTGCTGGGTCTTGGAAAGTTGTGAGCATGTATTTCGAAATAGTGGTTTCTTTTTTTCGGAAAAAAAAGAAGAAGAAAGAAAAGACAGACTTATGCAAAAACATAACTTTTGAAGGTCTGGCGAAAGAGGATTATTTTTTGATAACAGTGTTTATCGTTACTTATAAATAGACAATATATCAAAAGTCATAGAACAGTTTGTAAACAAAGAATAAGACTTTTTGAAGACTCATCTTGCATTTTTTCTTGGAAAATCAGTTGAGATACTTGCCTACTAGGATATGAATTTGGCTTCACTTTGTAACATTTTTAGGCTCTTTGTCCTAATTTTTCTCCACATTTCTGTGTCTTAGCCTTGTATCTTAGTCTGTTTGAACAAGTAAACTGCAGAGTGAAGACTAAAAACTTGTATCACTGATCTTTATTGTTGAGATCTTCTTTTCATGAAAAAAGTGATTTCATTCCAGAACCATTCCCCAAAAAAATACAGAAAAGAAACAAAATTCACAAATATTTGCATAGTGTGTCTACGTTCGTCAATCGTAGATGGGGTTTTACTCACTCACCGAACTAACAAACTGTGAATCACCCCCTTTGATGACCTATCTATTAGTTTTTTTGAACTGTTTCATAATTTTTTGAGTCAAGTTTTAAAATTCAGATTTATTTCGCTGTTCTTTCAATCTAGAATTGTGTTGCTCTAGTTAATTCGTTCAGAAAAGTTTTCTATGTGACAAATTTTTCCTAAATTTACTGTTTCAAAAAATCTTCCCAACTTTTATAATTGTTGTTAATCCTGGATGTAAAGATAAATGTCTATAATTTCAGTCATTCCCAATATTCGGGTATCCTGACCATCGCCCCTCCAGTTTCCGCAAAGACATCTGGAGATTTCGGACACCTCCAAGCTGAATTCGTCAATCCAACACAGCAGAAAAATGAGGAACAAGTACCATTGAGGAGGAGAGTTTTGGGTTTATTGAAGAGCACATTAAAGTGAGTTCAATGGGGAAATAGGGCGAGCAAAAGGCAAATTTGTAATTCTTACTGGAAAAATAGTACTCGTTGGGACTACATGCCATGGTTACTGTAGGTTACTGTAACGGAATCATCATGGATTACTGTATACATGTTCTAGAATCTGAAAAAAAACATCTTCCCCCTAAAAACCAAATGACTCCTCACTAAAAAATTAGCCCTCATTTCCTATTTTCCCCATCAAAATGGCTCATATTTCCTGAAAAATAGAGGGAGAGACATCTGAAAAAATTTCAGCCAATCTGGCGGATTTTTGGTGTTATTTCCGTTATATTTTTGTATAGTGTGTCATTTTTTTTTACTACTAGTACTGGCTGAAAATGCGATTTTTGCGGAATTTCAGCTTCAGTTCCAGGTAATTTTTGAAAAAAACACTTCTGGAATAAAAAAATTGCAAAGAAAAAAAAACCAAAAAATTCCTAACGGATTTTGCAATTTTTGATTCGATTTGACCAAATTCGGTTAGTTTATTTAATTGGATTCAAGGTCTCGCTTAATTTATTGTTTTCTCAAAAATTGGATAGGAAGATTCATGAATCATAGAAAAACCTCTAATAGAAGGGCATACTGGCAATTTGGGAAGAATTAACCTCCATTGGCAAAATGAAAAAAATAAATAAACATAAAATTTGTTATTTTCTATTAATGGTTTTCCAAAATTGACCTTTATTATATCAACACCATACCTTGAATCCTGTAATAAAGGGGCATTGGATGTTCAGAGCAGCATATCTCGGTTGCCTTCAAAGATACAAAAATGTATTTAACTAATGAAATGTTCAAAATAAAATTACTCACATGTTCTTAGTTGATCACTTTGTGGAAATTTCAAAAGTAACCAAGATACGCAGCTCTGAACATACAGTACTCGGAAGACAGGAGTAACAGTATTTGAGACCAAAGGATTCCGAGAAGTTTTATTGTTTTATACCCCGAAGAAACATATATGACGATCTATGTTTTAAACTTTCTAAAAACTCCAAAAATTCCGAAAACTCGAGAATTTTTGTCCCCATTCCATCCCTGGAGACGTACAATGAATGATTTATGAACTCTTTTCTCCATTTTTTGAAATGGAACAATTGTTTGAGAACAGATAGTTTTGGATCCCGAAGTTTCGTTAAATTTTTATCAATTTTTACCTACAGTGTTACTAGGTGACTCAAAAAAGGAAGCCTCTCCTCTCTCGCGATATAAAGAAATTTGCATTGCGCAGCTGACTTTGCTCGCATAGCCTAGTGCTCGGCGAGGGTTCGTGCCTCCACCATGGCAACTGTATGAATACAATTGTTGATCTTCGTTTTAAAAGTGTATGCGAACCAAGTATTGTATACCACTATAAACACACCTCTTCTCCCTTCTCTCTCTCCCTCTCTATCTGTTCATTCCAACCCTAAAAACCAGTTTGCATCCATCGTTTTGAAATCTTCTAGTGGTCTGCGTCTCCGTGATTCTTGTACTATCTCTCGAGAGAAGAACCAGCCCTCTCTCTCACATACCAACGCATCCATTTTCGTCATATTTCTTCTTTTTTCTTCTCATGTTTTGTTAGTGTTTTTCAACATTGGTCCCCCTGAATTAGAAGGAAGAGGGGCGTCAAAAAGTTGAAAACACTGGGGAAAAAAGAGTAACTCGATATTTTTGGATATGTTTTTGTGTTGCGTTGGAAGAGTCAACTGACTTTATTCTTCTATTATTATTATAAACTATTTTTTCTACTTTTGAAGAAAAAAAAAGATTTTATAATTTATAAAGGTTAGTTCTTTTTGAAAAGAGTAAAAATACTGAAGATGGTGTTCATCTGCTAGAAAAAAACTGCTGGAAAGTAGCACTACAGTAATCCTTGGTCGGTTTCGGCTAACCTATGCCAAATCGAGCAAAAAGTCTCATAAAAATCAGGAACCCCCTAAAGTTGAAGAAACTAAAAAAAATATCTCGAGTTAGGTCCTTCGTTCTGTGAAATGGGACTCATAGGTGCTTCAAACTCTTCGAATTTCAAGTCCCAGACCCCAAACTTTGCATTTTGTGATCAGTAGTTCGGAACAACCATATTTTCTGAAAACAAAAGCTTCTACGTTGAAAAATCAACTAAAAGTAATAAGTGACTCTTGATCTTTTAGCACCGTAAAACTCATTGGTGCTCCAAATTCTGCAAAAAATGTATTTTGATCCTTCTGTTCCCCAAAAATTGATCCTTTTCCCATGAAAATTGTATTTACGTTTCTAGAAATCCTTGAATTTCTGACCCTATTTGTAGCTTTGATTAGATTTTCCAAGGGGTTAGGGCGGGAGACTATTGAACATTTTCTAAAGACACTTGGTCAGAATTACTCATGTCGAGTACTCACTAAAAATTTTCTATTTATAAATGCTGAAAACCTGAAAAAAAGAGCTGGAACATAGTCAAAAATGGTGGAAAATGTTAACAAGTAAGTTGGAAAACTGAACGATTTATCGCCTATTTTGAGTATTTTGCTATATTACGACAGGCACTTTATCTGGATTTGTAGCCAATTTTATTTGTTTTGTTCTCATTTTTGCCAAGGAAAACCAATCAAAAATACGCCAATCCGGCTGTATCCTTCTCCACAAAAGCATAATTTCTTAGATTTATTATCTCCGTTTTTGCCAAAAATGCGCTTTCCAAGTAGCTGTTAAACACTAGATTTCTTCTTCCCTTGAGTTTGCCATGCCCTTCTATTAGGAACACTTTACGTCAATGGTCTCCCTTCCATGCTATCAACATTTCAGTCTCAAATTGACCTTTCCTCTATCTGTTTTGACAACCACAGAAGTTTTTGAATTTCAAACTGTCCTCGTCACTTCTTCTGCTACTTTTACTTGATTTGATAAAACTAAAACTGCAGTTTATTTTTTCAGTTTCTTGTTTTTCCGCTTGACAAGAAGAAGAAGTTTACGTTTTGTATTAACCCTCATTCTTCTCTTGATTTGTAGTTTTTGTAGTGGAAGAACACATGGTTAACTGACTACTACTACTGTTATTGGCTGGATAGGAGGTATGGAAAAATCTAATGCTCTGAATTCTGAATTTTGAATGAAAAAGACATGAAGAGTAAAAACTCCGAAGAGAAGTAGGTCACGATTTATAAATAAACATTGAATAAAGTTGTATTGAACAGCTATAGTTTCGGAAATTTTGGTAACTGTTTTTGAGAAAAAAAAGGTAGTTTTATATAAAGTGCTAGTTCCAAAAAATGCCATTAAAGTCAGCGAAATTCCAGTTATA
>GL379884.1:567372-589482 GCA_000143925.2 Caenorhabditis brenneri | reverse complement strand
GTTCCAAAAAATGCCATTAAAGTCAGCGAAATTCCAGTTATATGACCAAAAATCTAGTCAATATTTTTCATGAAACTCTAAAGAAAAACCTATTCAATTTTGGTGTTTTCTGGGAGAACAGCTCCAAATATTGGGCTTTTTGTATTTCTAAGGACTGATCTGTAGACATATTCACCAGTTTTTGATAGTGGTGCCTTTCTAAGCAAGGTTTAATTATTATGAATCCTAATTTCTTAAGAATGGTCCAACAGACCCATGATCTCAAAAAACTTGACCAAAGACAGTCAAATCATAAGTCGTGAGATTAGGTGCAGAGTCTGCAAACAGCATTTCCGACAACATCACGTTGGAATACAGATATTTTGATCAGAATGTGAATGGGTGGACGGTCCCTTTACATCTGGATTTTTTTCCTATCCCGACAAAATGCAGGTCATCCTCTCTTCTCAATATCTTCCTCCTCCATCTCCATCTCAAAAAAGAACACCTTTGAAAATAAAAGAATCGAAAAGAAGAAAAGAAATAAAGGGCCGTTTTTGCGCCATAAAACCATCTGGCGATGGAAAAGCGCAATAAATATGAGGAAGAGAATGAACGAATCGACTCTTCCTCTTCCTTTTCAAATCGATTTTCTTTGATTTTGGGGTTCATTCATCTTAGAGGCTTGAAATCTTGATTTCCAGCAAAATTAGGGCAAAAGTCTCTAGAATCTAGCCTAGCTCAGCTGAAAAATGACAAGAAAAATCCGAATTTGCGCGCTAAATAAGCATAATTTCCATTACTTTTTTCAGAATCATTCCACTTATGCACCATCAGAAAACATCATCAACAGATTCAAGTGGAGAAGGAGACAAGGATTTGAATCAGAACTCCACGAAAAAAGAGGGAGTGAAAAAGGAAGAGGAAGAGGGAAAATCGGCAAGATTTCAAAGTAAGAATTCAGAAAACAAGAAGAACACTTCTTCACAAAAAATGATGGATTCCGATTCGGCAGTTTATGAAATTGATGAGTTGAACTCAACGATTGCTCCCTCAAGTAGTCGACAGTGTATTGTTGGAGCAGGTGCGTTAGCTCGTCTGTGTTCGTGTGTGTGTGATTTTGCTTGTGATTTGTTGTACACTCTGACTGAAATGCTTTTTGAGATAGGCACTGGTACCAGCGCCTCCGGCGCATTTGCAATTTGCCTTGGACACACTACACCAAAACCGGCTAAAAATAATGAACTCATTTCACTCTGAATTAGTTCAATTCTCACCAAAAAGAGGGTGGAAACCTCTCAAAAAATGTGTACGTCTTCGTCTATGAGTGTCTGTTTTCGAATGAACATCACCACGAAGACGAGCACTCGAAATTTTCTTTTTGGTTTTGCGTTTTTCTGACATTTTTTTGTCTTGTTTTCTGGTGCTTCTATTTTTCGTCACTATTTTACATTTCTCGAATATAGCAGACTCCAAAAAGAAGCTAGAAGACCAGAAATGCCAGGTATTTTTTCTCCTGATTTTTGTAGTTTTTGTGCCCAAAAATTGCAAATATCTGAATATTTTCCACGACTTCACATTTCGGTGCTTCACTTTTTTGAGAATTTTGAGATCAAAAGATTTTAGTCGTTTACCCACGTCAAAGTCTGAAAAAAGGCAGAAAGAAACATACATGCGCGGTTTCTGAACTATCCTTAAAGTCAAAATTGTGGCCTGAAAACCACAATGAAGATTACGATGAGAATCGCGCATTTGAGAAAATCACCTTCAAATTAATCTGGGCTGCACGGGACCGGATAAAGTGTCTGGGCTCGGATTTTCTGACCCGGACACTTCAGCTGGTTGAGTCATGTTAGTCAAACGGGAAATCCGCGTTTTTGGAGTTCCAAAAACTACATTTCTATATGTTTATGAGCCCACATTTTTAATTTCGAAGAAATCCGTCGCAGAGCCTCAGCCAGACCCGGTGAGCCTTGTTGGACTGTGTGGTTTGCCCTATCGAGCCTATGACATAGGTTTCGAAAGCACTTCGTGACAAAATCGGAGCCTACTTCTGCACTAAACAATAGCTTTTCTAATCAGAATTCCTTACCTAATTTCTCCTCATTTTCCAGATCTCGAATGCGGTGTGACCATCAAAAAACCAAAGAAAAAGAAGCCAATTCAACGAACAGAATTCCATCCTCGACCTCCATTTTCATGCGTTCCCATCTACACTGCCATTCTATTAGGATTATTAATTGTGTTGATAGTTGGAGCAGTGACCACAATTGTCGATATGAGACCGGCGTTTATTTATGGTGAAGCGGAGAATTCGACACTTTTACATTTGAATAAGACGTTGAAATCGATTGTTGAACCTCCTGAACTCATCTCTTTTTCCACTTTGAAACCTCAATAGAAAGGGCATGAATGCTCTTGTATTAGAGGGTGTTTTTGTATATAATTACGGCGAAATTAGGTCAAAACTTTGTGTGTCGCGATTCGAAATACCGGTTGTTCTTGATTTTTTTGTCTTAAATAAAAATAAAATTTGAATTTTCGATGTGTTTTCTTGAGTACCTCCATTAAAACGGCATGAACAATTCAAAGAGTTTTTGAAGAAAAAAAAAACCACAAAGTCCCAGAATATGTAGTTTGGTCGCCATCCGGTTCAGTAAAACCAAGTTTGAGGTTGGCGTTGGAACAAAGATATTGAAATATGAATTATATCGTCGTGATTACCGCAAACAGGGAAACAAAATATGGAATAATACTTTAGAAATAGTTTTTTTCCCAGAAATGATTATTTCTAACTGCCAGTTTCTGAGAGAAATCACATGATTCCCATACCTATTTATGAATTAATTATTGATGAATTGAAATTGCAATATAATTCCCATACCCAAAATAATTCCCATACCCAAAATAATTCCCATACCCAAAATAATTCCCATACCCAAAATAATTCCCATACCCAAAATAAGTCCCGTACCCACAATAATTCCCATACGCAAGTAATTGCCATACCCAGAATAATTCCCATACCCAAAAGAATTCCCATACCGAAAATAATTCCCATACCCAAGATAATTCCCATACCCAAAATAATTGCCATACCCAAAATAATTCCCATACCCAAATCATTCCCATACCCAAAATAATTCCCATACCCAAACGGTATGGGGAATTATTTACAGAACTATGTTTTAGGTATGATGTATCGCGTAAAAACACTGTTGAAGTCTAACTGGATTTATTCAATTTTCAGTTTTCAATTCAATTGTATTGTGATACAATATTATAGACGTTTTCCATCCATTGTTTCTTTCAAATTCCACATTCCGAGAAAAACCGTTCGTTACAATTGGCCTATAAACAAAACAATTATTTTTTATTATTTGTTAGTTTACCACCTTTTGATCAATCCAATGATCATTTCCGGAAATGAGCTCGAGTTGAATGAAGTTGATGTCAGACGTAAGTGTGTGATTCTACATTCCGTGTTGACTATTGTTTTGAAAATGCTGTTCACGTACTCCGGTGTCATATGAATAAGGTCTCCGTCGATTTCGACAGATTCACATTGAAGAAAATCGTTTGGATTCACCCAATCTCCATTTTTAGCATGAAATCTTTTCAGTTTGAAACCACCTGGAGGTGAAGTGTAGTCGAAATCTCTCGGCAATTGTGTGGTAATACGCAAACACCCATCTTCTCCAACAAATCCATTCAAAATTTCTCGGATTGATTGCGGAGACGCTGTTTTCAGTCGAAAATCGATTTTCCTCGGCTGAGAACCCTGTTCTCTGCATAATTCTATCAGTTTCAATGCAAAACTTTCCCTAGTCGCTTCGTCAAAGTAAAAACTCAATGATGGATAATTGAAGGTTTCGGTGAAATAGCAGAATATTTGTCTCATTATTTTTTCATTCCGTTCCAGAGACCCAAGTGGACTCCAAATACATACTACACGGTTATTGAAAGATGAGAATCGTGTTGGTAGGAATGTGTTTCCAATTTTAAATTTGGAAAATAGGTTGGGTGAGAGTGCTGTTGGATCAAAATTTTTCGCTTTCAAACTAATAATAAGGTCAGTATTTTGAAACTTGAAATCTACTTCTAGAGATGAACTCTTTGGAATAGAGCTTCTCAAAAGTCGTCTGAATCTGGCAGAAAGCAAAGCCATTAGAAATCTGAAAAGTAAGAAATAAAGGATGCACAAGGTACAAAATCAACTCACATTTCTCGAACATCCGATGATTTTATCACTTCCTGGATTGCCAAAAGTGGGAGATGAAGAAGTGGAAACGGGGGATTCAAATCAGCAAAGGAGAACATTATGGATAGTGTTGTGTAGCAAACGTAGAATGACTATGTCTGTTCGAAACGACGGATTGAATGGGGAATAGAGAGGTGACGACGACAAGAGGTCACAATAATGGTATTTCTGGGAATGTCTTGACCCATACAGGGATTGGCACTGTGTCAAGATTGTAATGGAAGACTCGACAAGACAGGTGGTGTAGAGGAGTGAGACACAATGACTGTTATTCATCTATGTTGTTCATCTACTCTATATGATCTTCGAAAAAACATTCCATGCACGTTTTACGCGCACTATCATTCCACTTGTCTTGTCATCTCTTATTATGAAAAGACCGTGCATACGCTGCCCCTCATTCTCCATTCATCGTTTGAATTCGCCATCATGACCTTTACTTTTTCCTGCCATACAGATATATTGATAGAATTTCACTGGGTGTTCAGATCTCCCGTCGTCAATCCATTCCTCTTGCCATGTACATCATCATTTTTCAGTTGTCTCCAAACATGTCGTTTCCACTTCTTCGTCTCCCATTTTTGGCTCTTCGCAAAGTGATCAAATCGATGAATGTTCGGAACATGTGAGTTTAATTTTAAGTCAAAAATACATTACTGTTTTTTTTCAGATTATTTTTTCGAACTTGCTCAAAGAAATGCCATCAACTCGTAAAAGCATCGGTTTCAAAAAATTCGTCTCTAGAAATTTCTTTCACTCTAGAAAGAAATTTTATAAATGTTGAACTTGCACCAAAGATCATATACGGTGTAGAATGGCCTCATCGAGATATTGGTTACCTCTATAAAATCGGAGATGACCTTCTCTTAAGAGTATTTTTTTCAACCTGTTATTATTGTGCAAAGTTCAGATGGATAAGATCGGGTCAGGTTGCTGATAATGAAGATTTCATCAAAAGTATGTTGGAATACTTTGTCGATATCATGGATCCATTGGTTTCATTTGAATTCTATGAGGGAATCAGACAAGAATTCGCAATGGAATTGATTAGATATTGTAGGCAAAAGCACATTCGATTGTCTTCTATTGACTTTTTATACGGAAACAATGCTTCTCCAGAATTCGTCAGGGAGATTCTAGAAGGTCGTATCGAAGTAGACGGGAGTTTAGCTATAAGGCCATCTCTACCCAAAGGCTTTGAGTATACTCCACCACCCGGCGGTTTCAAACTGAAAGGGATCAATATATCCGATGCTCACTGGGTCAATCTGAATGACTTCCTTCAATGCAAAAGGGTTACAGTTCGTGGAGATCTTTCTCATATGACACCGCAGTACCTGAACAACGTCTTCAAAACGATCGTCAACACGGAATGCAGGATCCATTTCCTGTTCATCTCCGGTACTCCACTCAATCAGAATAATCACCCAGAAATCATCAAAGGACTGAGTGACAGGTAATAATCGATTGGGTAATTCCCCAATTCGTTACTTCTGAATTATAGCCCAGTTGAAGCAAAAGGACACCCCCTGTGTGTGAAATTCAAAGCAAGGAATGGACGGGAAACAAGTATACATTTTCACAAGCATGTTATTGTTTTACAAATTTCTTCTTTGCGTTTTTTGCGGCATTAAGCGTTCATAACTCTCTTAACATTGGTTTTTCTTTTTCATCTGATTTGTTAGAAAAGAGGCAATTTCACGATGACTTTTATAAAACATTTATTACACAATCGAGTTATAAAATTGAATTCGATGATTTCGTTGAACCCGTCAGTCTTCTTCGCCTTTGTTGTAGATGTCAATCTCGTAGATTTTGGTGTATGTTCTGCAATTTCCTTTATTTTCCTAAATAAACATCTACGGTCTCTTAAAGTGAGAAAGTTTGCCTAGTTTCTTCCAGGCCAAGAAAGCGTGTTGATCACTCACATGTCTTCACTGGAAGCAATCTTGAAATCTCCCATATCATAATGCAACTCCATAGTGTTTCCACGGTCGGTACAGTTGTGTCTGATCCACAATTCCATCTCAAATTCACTTCCTGGATCATCGAATTGTTTTCCCTTCACATGGAATTTGTGTGGTGGTCGGAGAGAGGTCGATGCGACCCAATCCGACACTGGCTCATTTTTACTGGGCCTGTAATGAAATGAAGGTAGTACTAGAATTACTGAAAAATACGCAATCAATCGTAGGATCTGGTGTATACACTGGTGTATATCTGGTGTATAGTTTGCCATAAAATTAAACTAAAATGATTGTCATCTGTTTGAGTCGAATTTGCCTATCCAGGATTGATGCCGCGTGCACTACCGACTGAGCTACCCGGCGAAAAGGTGCCATCGCAAGCAAACTTATGGTACAATGGCTTGTTCTTATCAAACACCTACCAACTATCGATTTCCATCAATCGAACTTCACGGTACGGTGCGTTAAATGGACAAATGAGGACTCCACTGACATCGAAGTAAGTGTATTGGGCATTGACAGCAAATAGGAAGAGGAAGATAGTCAAAGAGCAAGTGAGCGGAGACATCTTGAATCAGACGGATCCAAATCAATTGTTGATTCTTATCGATTTCTTCTTATTTATACGATTTTTTGTCCTAGGTTGCAGGTTACTGGATCAGGTTGTCGATTAATTTCTATTCACGTTTTTGTATATTTTCATTTCTAAAGAATTGCTCTTAATCAGAAATTACGGATTTTTGAGCTCTTGTTATCTAGATGGTATTGTGCAAAGTTGTAATTTTTCTTAGACGAAAGTCGGAAATCAGAATTAAAAATCCTTGGATGGAAGTCGAAAGTGGGAAGCCGGAAGTAAAAAAATGCCCGTAATTCAGAAGTCTGAAGTAAAAATTTTCATCCGAACTGTTCGAAATCATAAGAGTTCTCGATTCTTTCAGAACATGTTGCCAATTTTCTTCATGTTTTGACGAATCTTCTGATTTTCCGAGGCTTTTTTCACTTCCGACTTCCGCTCTTCGCCTGGACAGAAGTCGGAATACAGGGCAACTCTGGTATTGTACCCTTTCTGCGCAACTCCGGTTTTAAGAGCCAGTGCTCGGCCGGTTGTGCACGTGGTAGCAGTGACATGCAAGTTCAACACCCATGGATGTCACTTCTTTTTGTTTTTTCATGGTAATCTTATTGTGCATAGGTAATTTTCTGTTCAAAAACCATATGATAACACACACACAGATCCTGAACAAAATATCTAATCATTTATCATCACCTGACCCTCTCCTCCTCCTCTTCCTTTTATTGTTCTTTTCCTCGGATTTCCCGAAAAGAGAGAGAGTAAATGACCCAGAAACAACTCTCACTATCCATATTGTTTCTCTTTCTCTGCTTCTCTTTCCCTCACTTTTTCTAATGATTCCCATGATGATCACTAACCTTATATGAAGATAAAATGGCCAGGATTTCATGTAAGTTTCTTGTTTTTTTTTTCAAATAACCTCTAATAAAAGAGCGTTACAGTAACCCGTAGCTCATCCCATCTGATTTTTATCGTTGTTTGCGTCTACATTCTCTTCCTTTTCAATCTCTCCAAAAATCATCTTCAGCCGGAGGACAGGCCAGCCACTTATATGAAGAAGAGTGTTTTCCATCAGTCAGGTAATATCTCTAATTGAGGGACATGCACCTATATTAGGGGGAATCTCAGAACTCCCCAAACTGAATATGCCACTATATTTGAGGTTTTTGAATTCCAGGAAATGAAGCGAATCTGGAAAACACTCCCTGGCCAATCCCAACTATTGAAAATGTGATCAGTGATATTGGATTTTTGAAGACATCCGGCAAAAAGTACATATTTTCGGAATTAGGATATAGTCATGGTAAGTTCTACCTCTAATAGAAGGGCATCCTTGTATTCCAGTTTTCCAGGCCTCGGAAACCTAATGTTCCAAATCGCTGGTCTCTATTCTATAGCTCAAAAATCCAATGCGATTCTCCTGATTCCATCGACAACCTCTATTAGAAGGGCATTCGATTTTCAGAAGAATTTCAATGAGTCAATTCAATTTTTGGATGAAGATTTGGTCAAGAAATTGGGGAAAGAATTGGAATCAACTAAGGTTACTATGACGGTAAGGAGTGTCTGCAATTTGTCGTAGCGGTGTCGGTTGTAGTGTTTACGGACTCGGCGCCATATCTTACGACAATTCCATTTTTGAGTGTCTATATAACCAAAATCTGTATGTCTGTTTGTCCAGATGTCTATCTGTCTATTTGCCATGGTGTATGTCTGTCTTTCGAGATACCTGAATGTCTAGATGTCCATCCAAGCAAACCAGGCAACCGGGGAACTGTGTGTCTGTTTGTCCAGATGTCTACGTATTCACGTTTCCAGAGGCAGAATGTTCATATGTTTATTTGTCTGTTTGCCATGGTGTCTGTCTGTCTTCCTAGTTATCTGCATGTCCAGATATACAGATGTCTGTCCGAAAAACCAGGAACCCAGTGAACTGTGTGTCTGTTTGTCCAGATATCCCAGTATTGATTTTTTCCAGAGCTGCTGCTCCTACCGTGATCTCAGTCCAATCCTATTCCATGACAATCGAAGAAATATTGAAAAAGTCGATGGATACTTTCAGAATTTCCGATATTTCCATCCGGATTCTGAGAAAACAATGAAGAAACTGTTCACATTTGTAGATCCGATAAGGAAATCGGTAAGGTCACTTTGTGCTGGAAATAAGAAGTGCCCTTCTAATAGAGTGTCCTTTTCAGGTAGACGAGTTTCTGGAAAACGTTGGGATCTCTTTGACGGTCCGCAGTGCAAGAATGATTGAAACAAATGTGGCAAATGATGATCAGGCATTCGAAATGCCTGAGGAAGATGGTCAGTTTTTTATCAACTTTGATAAATTTGGAGCTCTTTTCGATGCTCTGAAATGTTGCCTGACACCAGTGATGACTATTTTTCCGACGTTTTCATTTGATTTAAAGGCGCACGCAATTATGGGCAAGGTCCCACCACGATCCAAAGTTCTTACTGTATCAATTTCTAATTTTATTAATTTAGCCTTCGCCAAGACAATGATAGTGGGTGTGCATATCCGACACGGAATGGATATTTCAATGAATTCTCGGAATAGAAAACATGGACACGTGGATACACCAATCGGATATTACAAGAGAGCCATTGAGCAGATTTCGAATGTCTATGATAGTGTGAGTTTGTCCAGATGTCCAGGTGTTTTAGAGTAAAACTATTTGTGTTTTGTGTAATTGAATGTTCAAAGATTCTTGATTCTGTCTGTGTATCCTAACATCCAGATGCCCTTGTGTCAGTTGTTTGCCTGTGTGTCTGAATATCCGGATATATTTTTCTTAGCTGCCTGTCTAAATTCCGGTTTGTCCTAATATCCTTTTAATAATTCTGTAAGTATGTAACTCGAGTTGTTCTCATCTTTATAAGCTATTATTCCAATAACTGTCTGTTCATCCGGATGTCCTTTCATTACAGGTCGCCTTCATCATCTGCTCCGATGACGTGGCATGGGCGAGGCGAAATCTGAAACTCGGAAAAGGTACCGTAATCCTTTCCGCTCTAAACTACAGTACCCTTTGTCCTCCTTTGATCGAATGCCTAAAATACATCTCTATCTTCCTCGGCTACAGTGCATCCTTCAAACTACAGTAATCAATTTTCCAGAGACTGCCCATTTCTACTGCCCGGGTCCCCGAGAAGTGGACATGGCGATACTGACTTCATGTGACAGTCTGATAATGTCAACTGGAACGTTCGGATGGTGGAGTGGATATCTGAATGTGAATGCATCTCCAGATGTCTATTACTATAAACATTGGCCTGCTGAGGGAAGTGTTATTGAGAAAATGACGAATAAGACCGAGTACTTTTTGAAGTCATGGACTCCATTGGAATGATTTTTGTAGAGTAGGAGAACTATAATTTTGATCTCAAAATAAAAACATAATAATTTTCGATTCTTAATTTCTGGGTGTTCAAATGCAAATTTTCAGAATTTTTTGACAAAAACAAACTTGTAAAATAAGGAAACAATTAACAAAGAAATCGACTACTGGCTAAAAATATAAATAAGCGAAAAATCTCCCAGAGATTTTTTTCTGAAATTCTAAGACAAACAAAAATACAAAATTTAATGTTGAGTCCATTGAATACTCTTCAAATCGATACCCTCCTGAACCATTTCCCATAGAGGACTGAGCTCACGAAGGCGATTTGTCTCTCGAATGCATAGTTCAACTGTGTGTTTCACTTCATCTTCAGTCGTGAATCGTCCCAAACCAAATCGAATGGATGAGTGAGCCAAGTCTTCTTCAGAGCCAATGGCACGCAGAACGTAGGATGGCTCGAGGGATGCCGATGTGCATGCACTTCCAGATGATAGGGCGATGGATTTCAGCGCCATTAGGAGAGATTCACCTGGAAATGAGAGTATGTGGAAGGTTCTCTAATTGAAAGGCACTTTCACTCAGCTAGTTAGAAGCCAATTTTGTTGGAATCATACCTTCAACATAAGCAAACGACAGATTAACACATCCCGGATAGGCGTGCTTCTCGTCTCCATTTCTGATAATGTGTGGCAATTTCTCACTGATTCCGTCGATGAGCATTCGGGACAGTCGTTCGACGTGAGCTTTGTCCATTTCTGCAAATATTGTATGTTTGTTCAGATATCCGGTAGGCTTCAGGAACCTACCCATCTCCTTATCAGCGATTCTTGCTGCTTCTCCTAGGCCAATGCATAGAGGAGCGGCGACGGTTCCCGATCGGAGACCTCTCTCCTGCCCACCACCGGACATCTGCGCCTCGACACGGACACGTGGACGACGACGGACGTAAAGGGCGCCGGCTCCTGGAAATAAGACGCTTTAATAGAAGAGTATACGGGTTTGGAGATTGTTGTCGCTTGAGTATCCTCAGCTATATTCTCGGACGGTCTAGTTGAGTTTCAAATAGGTATAGATGCTCTTCTATTAGAATAAGTACAAACCTTTCGGTCCATAAATCTTATGTCCCGAAATCGACATCAGATCAATTTTCAACTCGTTCACATCAATCGGCACTTTTCCGGTAGCCTGAGCGGCATCTGTATGGAAGTAGACGCCTTTCGAACGGCATAATTCTCCTGAAAATAATAGTCCAGTGAGGAACATGCTCTTCTATTGAAGGGAAACTTACCAATCTGTTTGATCGGTTGGACAACTCCAATCTCATTATTAACAAACATAATGGAAACTAGACAAGTTTCAGCGGTAATTGATTCTTTGAGTTGCTGAAATTAATGAGTTTCGGACCCTATTCTTTAATCTGAAATGTGAATTCCTTGAAGGCGCAAAAGGCACTGCGCCTTCAAGATAAGTCAGTCCTCATATTAAAATATACCTCCAAATCCACCATTCCTCCTTTATCAACTGGCAAATAAGTGACTTTAAATCCCTCATTCTCCAAATATCTACACGAATCCAGGACACATTTATGCTCAGTTTGCAGTGTGATAATATGATTTTTGCCGGATTGTTTTCTGAATTTCGCCACTCCTTTAATCGCCAGATTATTGGATTCAGTGGCTCCAGAAGTGAAGACGATATCACGTGGATCCGCCTAGAATTATGAAAAACACAGTGACATGGATTCTCAAAGAGGAAGAATTACTTTAATAAGATCTGCAATATATTTCCTGGCCTGTTCCACTCCTTCCTCGGCCTTCCAACCGTAGGAATGAGTTCGAGAGTGTGGATTTCCAAAGTCATTGATCATATATGGAAGCATTGCATCCACCACTCTTGGATCCTGTAATAGATCCATAGAGGTGCCCTTTCAATGGGATCCTTACCATTGGAGAGGTGGCCTGCACATCCAAATAAATCGGTTGTGGCGCACCGGGCTCGATTTTCGACGCCATCGAACGAGCGATGGAACGGAGGAGCAATCGTCCTTTGAGCATTTTTACAGACTAAAAATGCACAGTTTTACAGTTTTGAAGAAAAGAAGAGCACAAATAGAAGGGTACTTTAAACCGAAACACATTTTTCAAATTTAGATACAAAAAACAGTTCGTGGGTGGTTGCAAATGCGATTCGATTTATGTGTGTTTGTGGAGAGAGGAGAAAAGAAGAAGATGATTGTGGATTGAATGACGAAGAGATGGAGGAGAACAGTGATTTCAGAGAAAATTGGTAAATTTACAAAAAAAAGAGAGGACTGGGAACGAATATGGAATTTAAAAATGGAAGAAGGGCCAAAAGGAATTACACAATCCTAAAAATAAAAAAAATAATAGAACTTTGTAGAGGCACTTTAACGGTGTGTGTGTAGAGAGAGAATTTCAGAACAAGCGGAGAATATTCATACTCAGCATTTTTAGAATGACGAAAAAACTGGGGATGAACGGGGAAAAGGGGAGAAAAAAGACACAAAAAATGAAAAAGAAGTGGGAAACGATCAACAGAAAAAGAGAGAAAGAGAATTAAGCGCCAATTTCAATTTTGGCATCGGACGATTGAGAAGACGCGGAATTTGATGCACCCGAACCATCACCTGGATCCCCGCCATTGCGATTCGCAGCCTCGACGACTGGACGGAAATAGTCGTGAAGCATTGCCTCTTGAGCAGTCAGACGCTCCTTAAAAACGGGATAATTACTTGAGAACAGCTTTCTATGAATCATTCAATGATTTATACTTTAAAGGCCGTTTCTCTTCAAAGCTGCTTAGATGATTTTGAAAACAAGATGATTATAGGAAAAAACGGCTAAAAACAGGAAGGAACCCTGAATTATTTACTAAAATCATATTCTTTTATACTCACCGCATGATCGTAGCGAAGAAGTTTGTCAAGGAAATCGAGAGCCTCTGGAGTCACCAAATGTTGATTTTCAGCGTGAATGAATCTCTCCCAACGTTTTCTCGAGTGCCTTCCGAGGATATCGTTGAAGCGTGGATCAAGATCGATGTGATATCTTGCAATGTATTCATAAAGCTCGTCGGTTCCCAAAACTTTTGCGATGCGTACCAACTGAAATAAATTAGATTTCGTTATGGAGGAGAGAGAAGACAGCTGTTTTAGAAATTAATCAAAATCAGGCGGAGAAAATGTGAGAATTATATTCTTGTGTAACTCTGAATTAGCTCAAGAAACACTAAAGCAAGGAAGCCGAAGACAGCCGAAACTGTTTGCTAATTAATGATTTTTGCAAGGTTTTGATAGACAGGCTATTTTGAAGCCAATAAACTGCGAATCAAACAAAATCAACCGAAAACCTAGATTGGCATCTACCTACAAGTTATTTTGCGGAAACGATTTTCTCCTCCTTACCTGATCATAATTATCGTGACCATGGAAGAAAGGCTCCTTTCTAAAGATCATGCTAGCCAACATGCATCCCAAACTCCACATATCCAACGAATAATCATAGCATTGATAATCAACAAGCAGCTCTGGTCCCTTGAAATATCTCGATGCGACACGAACATTGTAGTCCTGTCTTGGATGATAGAATTCGGCTAGTCCCCAATCTATTAATCGAAGTTCCCGTCTTTCCGCATCAATCATCACATTGTGCGGTTTCACGTCTCTGTGCATTATTCCTTGTGAGTGACAGAAATCGAGAGCCTTCAAAAGCTCATAGAGGTAATAGCGGATGTCAAAGTCGCTGAGCGTCTGATACAACTGCTTAAAGTCCGAATTGTTGACGTGCCTGGAAGTTTTCACGCACATTAATTTGCAAGAAACGGAGAAAAACTTACTCAAAAATCAGCGCCGGAGTTCTTGAGATAGGATCTTTGACAACGTCGAGCAGAGTGATGATGTTTGTTCCTCCGCGAAGATTCTCGAGAATCTTGATCTCACGCTTGATCTTCTTCTTTTTTACTGGCTAAAATGAAGTAAATCTTCAATTTTTGTCAATATTAAAGGAAACGACTTGCCTTCAGAATTTTGACAACAACCTTGGCGTCAGTACTCATCTTGAATCCCTCGAACACCTCCGAATACTTTCCACGTCCCAATTTGCGCACCAGCTGATAATCATCAATCTGCCCCCATTCTATCATATGAGCCTCATAGTCCCAGTATTCGCGTGGTCTCGACGGATTAACCTGGAAAAGAAAGAATGATTTGAAATTGATTTTAAGTCTTGATAAACATGTTTTCTGATTTGTCATGTGACTTTGGGTTGGTAAACAAATTAGTTTTAGCACTAATTACTTGATTATTCATAGAATTTTCTTAAAAATATAAGAAAGTTGTTGTAAAATTAAATTTGGAAGCTGATTACTGAATTAGCATTTGCTTTAAAAATGAACATATTTGGCAAAAAGAATCTGCTCTTTTGTAGTTTTTATAACTAAAACGCGGTTTTCCTTTAACTGTGCGTGAAGCAATAAAACTTTTTATGGATTTCCGATAGGACTTCGAAAACCATCACTCACCTCGGCGTAGACCCTCGCCCGGCTCTGGATCGGAGGCATTTCCCAAGATTTTACGGATCTGAAATGACTGCTTCGTTAGAAGGAGTTACAGACTACATTCAGAAAGAAGGAATCATGGAGAAAGATATGTCTTTCTCGAATTTTTTTTTTGCAAGAACACACAAAAAAACAACAAGAAAAGCTACCGAAATTGAATAAATCGCGGCGGAATTTAAAAATACGTGCGATGGATGCGAAAGTGTGTGGCGGCGGAAGAGACACAGAGAAAAAACCAAGTGAGAGCATCGTCGCGGCGAGATATTCCTCATGGGTAAATGTATGCGCCTTTAACTTTGTCATCATTGGCAACGGCGCGCATTTTCTTTTCTCATTCATAATTTAGTTTTCAACTTTTCCCAATTATTTTACGATTGTTTTGTGTTGAGATGGTGTCAAAATGAAGCTAATAGTGATATCTTTCAGGTAATTATGCTTCCAGCCGCCCACCTTCACCGATGTCTACGGCATTTGAATCAGCAGACAATCAGAGTAAATTGCTTTGCTTCATCTGTGCAAAACAGAAGTTTTCACAGAAATATATTGATTTTTTCAGAACACATGGGTGCTTCGACGAGTATTCCAGCCAGAAGCAACGCCTCCTGGCGGAATTCAGAAGAACCCGAATGATTTCCACGATTATCAAAAGTACGAGGTCGTCGAATTCGAAACCCAGAAACCAGCTGGCCCGATCAAAGTGATTCTACTCCAGGATGTCGAAGGAATTGGTCACCAATTTGATGTGGTCAGTGTAGACAGAACATTGGCACGAAAAGACTTGCTTCTCTCCAAAAAAGCGGTGTACGCCTCGCCGTTCGATCTGAAATATTATGCAGATATGAAAACTGTGAGTTTAGTTTCTTTTTTGTGTTTTATTCCCTTCTTTTTCACAGCGAATGGCCGAAGAGCTTGCTTCCCGTATCAGAATTCCATATGAGCTCAAAGTGGTGGGCAGAGATTTGCAAAAAATGGTTGTCCCCATCAAAGTTAACATGGAGAATGAGTGGACGATTGATAGAAAACTAGTGAAAAGCTCGCTCCGTCAAATGGGAGTTTTTGTCGCCGAAAACACGATTTTCCTAGCGCAAAAACCAATTTCCGGACCGAATTTCGATATTGAAGCCAAGATATTCCGATTTTATATCGTAGTCAATCAACAGTATATTGTACCAATGCTAGGAAGAGTTACGCATATTTCAGTTGATGAGTCTAAACAGGTAACGAAAGAGATTCTTGAATTGAATCAAGAAATCAATGAATTCCAGATGATTTCCCCGGCGATGACAACCCCACGTGACGAAGAGCTAGCTCGATATCACATCCGAAAAGAGTTCCCATTGTACAGCAAAACCAACGACTTTACAGAAGATTTCCCAGTTTTCGAGCATATGAGGGAGCATGCGCCGACGACGCCGCAATAAATCTTATGTGTTTTTTATTATGTTTTTGAAAATATCTCATATATATCAGGCTAGCGTTTAGTGTCTTTCTTGTTATTTTCATTGTTACAAAATAACACTTTTTTTGAATTTTTATATAATTCTCCGGTTTTATTTTCAACTTTTTATCGGTTCTCATTGCCGTTCGATGTCTCTAAATCTAATAATTTTCTCTCTCTTCTCAATACATCTTCTAATATTATATTTCAGAAATCAAAAATGGTTCAAGAAAGCACTATGATCTGCGTCGACAACTCCGAATGGATGCGTAACGGAGACTTCCAGCCAACTCGTCTTCAATCCCAACAAGACGCTGTGAATCTTGTGACAACGTGCAAATTGCGTGCCAATCCAGAGAATGCTGTCGGAATTCTTTCCATGGCAGAGTAAGCATTTCTGACAATTGCTTAATATCATTAATTCAACCCATTTACAGTAGCGTCCAGGTGCTGTCGAGTCTCTCCACAGAACAAGGACGTCTCATGATGAAGACCCATTCGATTGAGCCATACGGAAAGTGCAACTTCATCGCCGGCCTCAAGATTGCCCATCTTGCTCTCAAGCATCGTCAAAACCGTAATCACAAAATGCGAGTTGTCATGTTCATCGGATCACCACTTGAAGACATCGATTCAGCTGAATTGATCCGAATTGGAAAGAAAATGAAGAAGGAAAAGGTGCTCTGTGACGTAATCATGTTCGGAGACAATGATGTTGAAGGACATGAAAAGTTCACTTCATTCGTGGAGACATTGAATGGAAAAGAGGGAACTGGATCCGCACTTATCGTCGTGCCAACTGGATCATCACTCACTGATGCTTTGAAGCAATCGAGTGTATGCAAGAATGAAGATGGACAAGCCGCATTCGGAGGTGTTGGAGGTGGCGCTGATGCTGAATTCGGAATGGATATGGACAACGATCCAGACTTGGCACTGGCTCTTCGTGTATCCATGGAAGAGGAACGTGCGCGTCAAGCCGCAGCTCAAGCTGCCAACGGTGGAGGTGCTCCAGAAGCTGGAGCCGATCAGGAGATGGGTGTACCACTTGAAGAGATGGATATGGGTGCGATGACCGAGGAACAACAGTTGGAGTGGGCTCTTCGTCTCTCGATGCAGGAGAATGCTCCAGCGGCGGCGGCAGAGCATCCAACACAACAAGAAGAGCAAATGGATGTGGATCCAGTTGGAGGAGCTGCTGTTCCAGAAGAGGATAATCTTGATGATTTGATGAACAATCCAGAACTTCTTCAACAAATCGTAGATGATCTGCCGTCTGGATCGGAGGTAATTTGAATTGAACAAATGTTGGGTTTACAGTGATTTTTCAGGAGAAGAAGGACGACACAGAGAAGAAGTAAACGCCTATCATCTCGAATCAACTTGTGAAACTTCGCGTCGTTTTATTGTATTTTAACCTATTTATTGATTTTTTGGTCCACGCCACAAAATTCTCTTCAACCACCTTTCAGTAAATTTAATTTATACTATTTTTCTCATTTCTCTTTCTCGCATCATTCTTTCCTCCCCCTTGTAAATCAAACCACACTCTTCGTCTTCCCCCTGAATATTTTTGTTTGAATATAAATGATTTTGTGGCTTAAAATGTATGTATATAGAATTTATTATTAAAAAAGATCAGATATCGATTAAAACTGAAGAAGTCATGGATCCTTTTTGTATTGCTTCAAATAGTCTTCCAAACTCTTCATCATTTCGCTTGCCGACGGCAGTTTTTGTAACTAAAAACGAGGAAAATAGTGTTTTTGCTTTGTAAAAATCAGAGGATACCTCATAATTCTGTGCAAAGTAGGCGCCGGCGTACGCTCCGAGACTCATTGTGACGAGATGTGAGAAGAAACCCATAATTTACTGCAAGTAATGAGTTTTAGCGATATTTTCAGGGTTATATGTGTGAAAATGATTACGGAAACGTTAAGAATCATCAAATAATTATGCGAATACACATAAACATTGCATAGTTGCTGGTCAAAACCTGTTGAAAATGACGAAAAAATGTTGATGACCGGCTTGTAATGCACACGCGCTCCACTGAGAATTTTCATTTTTTGAAAGATTTTCGTCTGTTTTGGAGCTCTGAAACCCGGATTTCTTGCAGAAAACTTCACAAAAATGACTGAAGAAACAGAGAAAAGCAGTTTGGATGAACTATTCAAAGATCGATATACAGAGGTACATATTTTCAATGGGAAAAATTCACTAAAATCAAAAATTCAGAAAGACGAACGGTATCAAAAAATGGCAGAGACCGGATTCGAAAAGGTGATTGTGGTGCACCCATGGGATCCGCGACGGTTCAATAATAACAGGTATTCAATCCTAAATTTGAGAAAGAACTTAGAAAAAATGTTCATTTCCAGAGGTGGCCGCGGCGGCAGAGGCGGATGGCGAGGTGGATATCAGAATCGGGACGGAGGAAATCAAAATAGTTGGCGTGGAGGTGGTGGAGGATATCGTGGTGGAGGAGGCAATTGGAGAGGAGGATCCGGTGGTGGAGGCTGGAGAGGAGGATCTGGTGGAGGAGGAGGTGGTGGATGGAGAGGTGGAGAAGGTAATGATAAGAATTTATGACCAATTAGAGATCAGTTTAATCTCTCGAACGATTGAAAAAAACCACTAAAAAGTCAGTGTTTTCGGTTGAAATACACTAAAACTCACGGGTTTTTTTCGAAGTTTTTCAGCTTTCCATTTTTGTTAAGTTTCACTGTTTCTTGCCAAAAAAGGAGAGTCTTTGATAAAACCAATTAGAAAGGCCGACTTTGCAAGCCAATGAATCGACCATTTGTTTGTTTTCAATCGAAATGTTTTTTCTCCCCTGAACTTGCCTCTTTCAGACCGCCGCCGAAAACACGACTAGGCCCACCTTCTATAGAAGCGAATCGCCATCATCATCAATATTCCTACCCCCTGATTTTTTATATTTTCTGTTAAATAACTAACTTTTTCAATTATTTTTGATTGCGTTTCTCACTTCTCTCCCCCTTTGAATCTCTTCCCCTCTCACCATATTTTTGACCTTTTATTTTTTAAAAATTATCCGAATATCCGGATATCCATAAATTATTTTGTTTCATTGAACTCGCAAAACAAGAAAAGCAAAACGTCACTTTTTGACCGCAAGGAACACAAACTCCATCCAAACTCCACTCTTTTCTCTCACCTCCTGTCCAGTGATGCAAAATATTTCGCAATCGTTGTTAGGCTCCGCCCACTTTAGACAAGGAGAGAGTATAAATAAGAGGGGGATAACAGAACGGAATATTCAGAATTTTCTGAAGAATCTTCCAAAATTCATCACCACTACTACAGAAGAATGGGCTTCTTTTCGCATGCTGCAATGCTTGGAGTCGGATACATGATCGGAAAATCTTACTGTTTCCGGTATAAGGTTAGTAAGACGGGGTGTCCTTGGGTAGGCGGGGCTTAGGATATCAGTTCTTGGTTTGAGCTGCAATTATAGTAAAACTAATGAAAGCTGGGAGCATCTGAATACTGAAAGTCTAAAATTCCAAGCTCCGCCCACTTTTTCAACCTGTGAGCGCTTCATCAGTTTTTTTTTATTGGAGCTTTCAATTTCTTATTTTTCCCAATAATGGGTCCCATCACGAATACAAATCTTACTGTATCAATTTCCAGGTCCATCAATTGCCCAACGACCCAGACGCTTCTGAAATCTCGTTCCGAGTTGAACGAAAAGAGGGAGGATACCCAATGTTTTGGGGACATCCATGGTGGCATCATCAGTATTATTGTCATCATCCACATTACACTCAACAACAAGGAGCACCAGCACCTAATCAACAAGTGAACACTGCTCCGAAGAATTCAGAACTATTGGAGGTGGAGAAGAATCAATGATGATGTAATATTTTTGATCGAATATCAAAATCGACTTTTTTGTGTACAGTTTTTATTTATTTCGGAATAAAGAAGTTTTAGAAACATTCCTACTGTCATGAGAATCATACAATTCGGTCAGCTGGAATATGAAAATTCTTCGTTTCAAAAATTGAATTTCAACTAATTTTGGGAAAGAAGAATCTGGAGGTAGACGGAGAAGTGGAGAGGACATTGTAGAAGACTTTTCCCTCTTCCTCGTGAGACTGAGTTGCTTATTCATTTTATCAACAAAAAAAACCATCGGCAAACACCGTCAAATGGACAGTTGTGGGAGACGTTTATGGGTGACTGGAGAGTAGTAGAGTGACATATGTTGTCACTAATCAAGGTGGTAAAACTTGATGGATGGACTATTAGAATAAGGCAGATGATCTTGTCACTCATGGATAAGATCCTCTTCTACTCCACGGAATCTTCGAGAACATTCTCTGGACGATTTGCGCGCGAGAATATTCCCAAAAACGTCTTTTCGACGTCTTTTGTTATGGCCTTACCGTGCATATTCATCGTTTTCCATTTGTCGTTCAGAGTTTGCCACAATGGATTCTACACACTTTTTCTGCAGTTTTCTCCCAATTTGATACTTTGACAGATTTCCACTGGCACTGAGTCTCCTGTAGTGGTCAGAACTCACCTTGTCAATTGATTTCCTCTCCCATATACATTATCACTGTCCAGTTACCTTCAAACATGTCATTCCCACTTCTCCTTGTCCCATTGGTAGCTCTTCGAGAAGTGATAAAATCAATGGATATGCTGGAAATGTGAGTTTAGTTTCAAATCAAACTTAAATAATCTTTTTGTTCAGACTACTATTTCCATTTCTTTCCGAAAAATGCCATCAAGTTGTGAAGGCATCGATTTCAAAAAAATCGGCTCTGGAGATTACTTTCACTCCAGAAAGACATTTTATAACTGTTGAGATTTCACCGGAGTCTTTATTTAATGTGAAATGGATTGATCAAGATCCTGGTCACCTCTATAAAATTGGAGATATTCTCGATCTGAGAACACATTTTTCGACCTGTAACAGATGTGTAAAGTTAAAATGGATTAGATCTGAGGTGACTGAGGATGAAGAATTGATTAGAAATATGTTGGAATACTTTGTCGACACCTACAATCCAATGGTCTCATTCAATTTCAATGAGGAGATCAGGCAAGAATTTGCAATGGAAATGATCAGATATTGTCGACAAAATCATATTCGATTGTCATGGATTATTTTTGATTACGGAATCAATGCTTCTCCAGAATACGTCAGGGAGATTTTAGAGGGTTCCATTGAGGAAGATGCGTTTATATATATAAAGTCATCTGTACCCGAAGGATTTGAGTACACGTCACCACCCGGCGGCTTCAAATTGGGAGGTTTAACTGTAAACAATGCTCATTGGGTCCATCTGGATGACTTTCTTCAATGTGAAAGTGTTACAGTTCGTGGAGATCTTTCTCATATGACGCCTCAGTACCTAAACAACGTCTTCAAAACGATTGTCAACACGGAATGTAGAATCAGGTACCTGTTTCTCTCCGGTACTTCATTCAACCAGAACAATTTCCCAGAAATAATGGAAGAACTGAGTGACAGGTGATAATCGATTGGTTTATTTCCCAAACTGTCATTTCTGAATTATAGACCACTTGAACCTGAAGGATATCCCCTGCATGTCGCATTCAAAACAAGGACTGGGCGGAAAACAACTATATATTTCCAGAGTCATTTCATTCATCTACAAATTATTTAGATGAGACAATTTTATACCTTCGAGTGAAACTCGGCGAGTTACATCACATAGTCTTGTACGGTTTTTTTTTCTACAAAGTAAAATTTTTATGTCACGTTTTGGGTGGGACTATCTTTTCGTCGGCAAACACCGTTTACTGGACGGGAGACGTTTATATAGTGACAGATGTTGCCACGACTCAAGGTGGTAAAACTCCGTGGATTAGTCAGATGGACTATGAGAACGAGAATTGTCACTCATAGATAAGATCCTCTTCCACCCCAGGGAGTCTTCGAGAACCTTTCCTGAACGATTTGC
>GL379884.1:549577-566607 GCA_000143925.2 Caenorhabditis brenneri | reverse complement strand
GTCTTCAAAACCATCGTCAACACGGAATGTAGAATCGAAAAAATGTGTCTTTCCGGTACTCCACTCGACCAGAATAATTACCCAGAAATAATCGAAGGACTGAGTGACAGGTAATAATCGATTGGTTTATTTCCCAAACTGTAATTTCTGAATTATAGACCACTGGAACCTGAAGGATATCCCCTGTGTGTCGAATTCAAAGCGAGGAATGGACGGGAAACGAGAATAATTTTCTTTGAAGAATTTATTTCCATAGAGTTTGTCTCACTCGGATAATTTATCGTTCAATATTTACCGATTTCAATTTTTTTCGTCTGATTCCTGCAGCCTTCAAATTGCGGATGATGCAAGTGCATCTCACTGCTCAACGATGATAATTGCCTTTTCGAATCTGCTATTAGAAAAATGCAGCATTTCACTTCGCGCCCTGTTGAGGACCCCCTCTTTTCAAGCTTTTGTTTCTTTCCTTTTCTGACCAGCAATCTTAATTTCCAGTTAAAAAACCTTACTTGTTTTTTAGGAGCTTTGATTTTTCGTGGTAACATCCCATTTGTTTTCTGACTTCTAACTTTTTGAATAAATGATTTTGATGCAGAAAATGATCACGTCGAATATCAGAATGAATCGAATGGTTCCTTACAGTTATCAAACCTGTTGTATTACTGGAAAGTGAAAAGGAAATGGAAAGGTTGAAGGGTAGCAGAATGACAAATGTTGACACGACTCAAGGTGGTAAAACTCTGTGGATTAGGCAGATGGGCTATTAGACTGAGAATTGTCACTCATAGATAAGATCCTCTTCTACTCTATGGAATCTTCGAGAACATTCTCTGAACAATTTGCGCGACGTCTTTTGTTATGGCCTGACAGTGCATATCCATCGTTTGCCATCTGTCTTTCTACACATTTCTTCACTAGTTTTCTGCCCAATTTGATACCTTGACAGATTCCCACTGGCACTGAGTCTCCTGAAGTGGTCAGAACTCACCTTGTCAATTGATTCCTTCTCCCATATACATAATCACTTTCCAGTTATCTTCAAACATGCCATTCCCACTTCTCCTTGTCCCATTGGTGGCTCTTCGAGAAGTGATAAAATCAATGGATATGCTAGAATTGTGAGTTTTGTTCCAGACCACAGATAAATTATTCTTTTGTTCAGATTAATATTTCCATTTCTTTCCAAAAAATGCCATCAAATTTTAAAGGCATCGATTTCAAAGAAATCGGCTCTAGAGATCACTTTCGCTGCAGAAAAAAAATTCATAACTGTTGAAATTTCACCGAAATTCACATTCGATGTGAAATGGAATGATCGAGCTTCTGGTCACCTCTATAAAATTGGAGATAATTTCGTTCTAATGGCACATTTGTCAACCTGTAACAGATGTGTAAAGCTCGAATGGATTAGATCTGGTCAGGATGAAGAATCTATAAAAACTGTTTTGAAATATTTTGTTGACACCATTAAATCATTGGTTTCATTCAAGTTCAATGAGGAAATGAGACACGAATTCGCAATGGAATTGATTCGATACTGTAGACAAAAACCCATTCGATTGTCTTGCATTACGGTTAAATACGGATACAATGCTTCTCCAGAAGACGTGAGAGAGATTTTAGAAGGATCTACGGATGAAGATGAACGTTTAGTCATATTGTCATTTCTACCCAAAGAATTTAAGTACGCACCACCACCCGGCGGTTTCAAACTGCAAAGTGTCTATTTATCCTATGCTGATTGGGTCAATCTGGATGACTTCCTTCAATGTGGAAGAGTTTCAATTCGTGGAGATCTTTTTTATATGACGCCTCAATATCTGAACAACATCTTCAAAACGATCGTCAACACGGAATGTAGAATTCGTTTTCTGTCTCTCTCCGGTACTTCATTCAACCAGAACAATTTCCCAGAAATACTGGAAGGACTGAGTGACAGGTAATAATCGAGCAAACGTTTCTAAAACTGTGTTTTTCAAAATTTCAGACCACTTAAATCTGATGGATTTTCTCTGCATGTCGCATTCAAAGCAAGGTATGGACGGGAAGCGATTATAATTTTCCAGGAAGGATTTATTCATCTACAAATTATTTAGGTAATAAAATTTTATACATTGTACTGTTTTTCTTTACAAAATTCATTTTTATGTCTCATTTTGGGTGGGACCTGGAATGGGGAACCTCCACGTTTAATTTTATTGGTTTTGGTTTTCTTAGAACTTCGCTTTAGAATCACTATTGCAACACTGACTTCTAACGTTTAGGAGATTCACATTGTGTTATCATAGTTATGAGTACTTCTTGTATTCCATAACATTTGTCTCACTCGAACAACTTATCGTCTGATTCCTGCAGCCTTCAAATTGCGGATGATGCAAGTGCACCTTACTGCTCAACGATGGCAATTGCCTTTCCGAATCCGCTATCAGGAAAATCCAGCATTTCACGTTTTTCCTTTTCTGACCAGAAATCTCAATTTCCTGTTCAAAAGCCTTACTTGTTTTTTTAAAGCTCTTCCCCGCTTTTTAACTTTTTGAATAAATGATTTTGATGCAGTAGAAATCCATTTTTGCACGAACCAGACAGAATGAAGAAATGCCCTTTTATTAAAGGTATCTTACAGTTGCTCAGAATAATCCTAGTTAATATCTACCTTCTTCCATGGCTCCTTGTTTACCGGAGGTAGGCACAAACTCTAGAAAATATGTGTCTTGTTGTTCTCCCCCTCTCTCTCATGATGCAACCTGCCGATTGCGAAATTCCCCCCTTTATGATGTGAATTGAGAATCTCCACCCATTAGAAAAGGAGTATAAATAGGATTCTATGGAGATGTAGAGAATCAGAATTCAGTTTTCTTAGCTTCTGAAGTTTGGAATGTGCTTCTTCACTCACGCTGTCGTCCTTGGTGTCGGATATTGGATTGGGAAGCAGTATAGTGATGGGTTCACGGTAAGTATTTCATATTTTGCTGTTGGAACCTTTTTTGTTCTTCCCAATTTCAGCAATGTTCTTTTAGGTCCGCCAACTGCCAATTGATCCTAGCAACCCGAATGTTCAAGAATATGTGCTCCACGTGGAGAAAAAGCCGCAATGTGGTGGATTCTGGTAC
This sequence comes from Caenorhabditis brenneri, assembly GCA_000143925.2. Classification (NCBI taxonomy): domain Eukaryota; kingdom Metazoa; phylum Nematoda; class Chromadorea; order Rhabditida; family Rhabditidae; genus Caenorhabditis; species Caenorhabditis brenneri. Next base: position 563,497 of record GL379884.1, on the reverse strand, counting down.
AAGTCGAGATGTTGTCAGGAGAATCCGGAGTTTCAGAAAGTGACTGAGGGGATGGAGAAGAAGGATAATTGATTTTTTTTTAAGTTGTAGTGGTAATCGAATAAATATTTTTCTATTTTGTCTTTCTCATCATAAGTAGTTTTCCAGCTACCAGTGTTGAAGAAAAAACCTCAGGAAAACAAAATAGATACGGTGGAAATTCCAAAAAAAAACTTTTTTTTTCGGTCTCCCACCTTTAACACCGAAAAAAACATTCTGTTGCTAAATACCGGACCGGGCCGAGAATATTAGAACTTTGGCCCATACTTGTGAAATTGCGGGTCAAGCCCGTTCAGCCCGAACTGGAGAAATTTCTCAAAAAATTGTCCACAAACTATGGAAAAAACACAAAATTTGCAAAAATTTTCAACTTTCGGCAAATTCGTGATTCAAACTACTCGAACTAGTCCCAACATGCAAAATAAGTGACATTTACACAAAATAGGAAAAAATCTGCTCTTTTTCCGATTTCGAATAATGAAATTCAATCTTCGCGGTAACTGGCGGGCCTTTAGGGCCGGGCCGGGCCGGGCTGGGCCGGGCAGGGCCGGTGAAATTCGTGAAAAAATACAGAAACCCGTTCCCACTTCTCTCTATTTCAAGTTTTTTTCACTATACTCGATAATTATCTCTCTCTTGAGAAGATATCAGTAATATACCATAGTCCTGTTCATACATTCCAGTATCTAGGCAGTGAGCATCTCACCGGAAAGCATCAAAAAAAGTGTTCAAGGGTTGGGGAGATGGCCTCTCGAATCGAGCGGAAACTCCTCTTTCTGAGCATTTTTACTTCTCCTCAAGAGGCTCCCTCCGGCGGAAAGAGCACGCGGAACAGTCTCTCTGTACACATACTTTTCTCACTTTTGATACGTTTTTGATGAATTGAGAGTCCAAGGTTTTTTTCTGTTGGAACTCTTCGATTTGATACGATTTGCACTTTCCAGGTCATGACCGATAAAAAAGGGTAAAAAAGGGGCGGAGCTAGAAGGAAAGGGGATAGATGCAGCTGTGGTGGTATGTGTCATTCATTTCATTCTATGCATAGTTTTGTGCGCGTTTAGTAATAGATGTGGGAAATAGATGTAGGTTACTGTAGCTCTAGTAAGGGAAAGATTGGCATCTTGCCCATCGCTTGCCGTGAACCACAGCCAGCTGTTCACTCAAAGATGGCAAATACTCACATGCTTGCAGATTTTTTGCTATTCCTCACATGCTAGAATTTTTTCTGTTGCTATAAAATGTTGGTCATATGCTATTTCCCAAAAAGTTGCTATTTCTCATTTGCTAAGGGCATAGATCATTTGCTATAAATAACTCATTTGCTAGTGCAATAGCAAAAGAAAAAATCTATAGCAAAAGATCAATGCTACTAGCAACTGAGAAAACCCCTAGCAAATGAGAAACTCAATTTTTGGGAAATAGCAAAAGATCAACCGTAGCAAAAGAGAATTCCAGCATATGAGAAATAGCAAAAGATCTGCAAGCATGTGAGTATCTGCCACGTTCCCAAGTTCCCTGTACCTTGAAAAAGTGAAATCTCAAGTTGCTAAGGGATACTGTAGGTAGAATGCTAGGTACAGTACTAGGGAAAGCGTTATTTTTGGTGATACGAAGCTCAGCTCAAAATTTTTTTGTCAATTCTCAAGAAATCGGGTACCTCAAGATCATTCTAAGCTATTTTTATACGTTCTGGTACTATTTCAAAGGCGCAGTGGCTTTTGGAAAAAAGTCATTTTTACTGTAAAGATACGGCTGCTCATTCTGTCATTTAGAATCTTATCAGGAACTCGAATCCAAAAATTACTGTAGTTAGAATTATTCTACATACGTAACCCAGATCCTCCCTTCTAACCCTTCAAAAAGTTCTCTGATCATCATCATTCTTCCATTATTATATAATTTATTTCATCCCGACGACACCATCCATCAATGTTTGTTTGTTGTTCATTTTATTGTATTCTTATTCTTTTCCTCTTCACTCCTCCCCATTATTCTCTTCCACAGATACCCAAATCCGTGTTTTTCAAGTGGTAATTCTCAGTTTACACGAGTTTTTTTTCTCAAGTTTCCGAGTAAACATTACTAAAATTGGAAGGTGGTCTTATGGTTTTTCGGTTGTTTTGATCAACATAAAACTTTGATTTTTTTTTCGGAATATCTGTAAAGTTAGAGTAGCGGAGAAATAAAATTAAAAGTGCACCTAAATAAGAACAGCACCTGTTACACTTTAGAACTTGTTGAGAATATATATATTGCAACACATGTTTTTACAACTTCAAAGGAAGATGGACACACCGACAGACACACAGCTGTGCCAACAGAATAGTTTCATAAGAGTGATCGGTTTTTTATTGTAATTTTTTTAAAGATTTGTCAAAATTGACCTGAATATTCGGGAGGAAAGAGGTTCGTTCTCAAAAAATAATCTTTAGAAAACATGTGAAGTAGCCTTACTTGCCGAACCTTCAAAATCAGAATAATGGGTCTTGAAACATATCAAATTGTGGATTTCGGTGAATTTTACAAGCCCAAAAACGTTACGCCATCCTTAGTTTCCTAGGGTCTACTAGAGAATCTCGGTCCACCTACTCTCCATTTTTTCAGTCAGAGATACCTGGGCCTAGTTTTACTTTGGATTGTCACGCCCGTGTTAGGGTGCATGGCTTTTAATGAGAATGCGCATTGTGCAACCAATTTGAGCCCAGCTGTCTCTGTTTGAGTTTCGCTGGGTCCGTTGTCTTCAACCGTACCCGTGAAGTCCAGGTTGCTCTGAGGTTGTATATACCGTTGATCCAGTAATAGGGTCTCTCCCAGTTTGGAGGAGGAAATCTTGGTTGACTTTAGCGCTATCAAAAAGTTTTCAACTAGTAAAGTGTTTAAAATTTATTGGTAAACATTTTTTCAGTTGGTTCCATTTTGAGATTATTAAAGCTAACCGAGATATGCAGTTCTGATGATGGATGGGTTACATCAGAGGATCTTCGGTAAGTCCTCAGATTTGAAGAACTTACTGAGATCTGGATTTCAATTTTTCAAAGCCAAAAATTCAGTTTTTGAAACAATTATTCAACGAAATTCGCTGAACTATAAAAATTTCCCTCAAATCTCCACAAAAATGTTTATCGAAATAGTTTTTCAGATCAAATTTTTATAATAACGTTTCTTCCTATTGACTACTTTTTTCATTTCACACCTCCAATACTCTCCAATATATATACTTTTTTTGTAACGTTATCAACAATAAAACCTCCCTTAGTGACCTAAAGAAAGAAGAACACCGCCTCCTTCTCCCATTCTCTCGTAAATAAAAGTGTCATTTGTCAAGAAAAAGAGATGTAATACACATTCATATATCCTTTCCATTTTCATGTCCGTCATTTCATTTCCATTCTTTTCTTCTTCTTCAAAAGTGACGATTGAAAAGTGAAAAGATCTTGAAAAAAACATCTAAAGTATGTACTTTTTTCTCTGTCAGTTGAATTCTTTGTATATATACATAGAGTCGGATGGATTCGGTTTTCGGGATCTGAAGATCACTTCTTTTGCTTTTTTATGGTTGATTTTCAGGAAATAGAAATGGAAATTGTCTCAAACCAATCCGCTATTTCATGTTTCCCAACTACTCGTACCAAAATGACAACAATCTTTGGTACCATGATAATTCAAAAAGAAATATCTCGGTTCCCATCAGAGTTATCAAAAAGTTGTAAACTGTAAACTTGTTTAATTTTCAATTTTTCACAAATGTTTAGTTGACAACTTCTTGATAGTTCTACTACAAACTGAGATTTATTCGCTTGAAATCCTTATAGTGCATTTCTCCTACTTTCGTATTTCGAGAGCCTATATCTCGGTTCAAAATGACTTTCAGCTCGACCTTCAAGAGGTTTTTTTACTCATCGTGAAATTTTGCATCCATTCCTTTGAGAATAAAAAAAATATCTCGAAAAGTGATCAAATTGAAATTGGTTAAAACGGTTGTAGTTAGAAAAATTGTTAGTGTCATAACAGTAAAAAAAACGTCGGTTCCCAGAACAGCTATCAAAAAAATGTCGACTAAAAACGTGCTTAATTTTGAATTTAACAAAATTTTATCCCGAAAACTTTTTGATATTTTTTCAATAAACTGAGATAAACCAGCTAGATGTCTTTACAGTACATTTCTCCCAATTCCATAGTTCGAGAGTTCATATCTTGGTTCAAAATGATTTTCAGCCTACCATCAAACGTTGTCTTACTCATAGTGAGCGTGAGATTCTGAATCGATTCAGAAAATAAACCAACCACTTTTCGAATTTTCGTTTACTTTTACATACGTATCGGTTCAATGGTGGGAACAATTGTTGAAGTAACATATATGTTTTCATTTTTCTTTCTACTTTTCTGCGTACCCGACATCAAAAATACCAACAATTAATTATTCACTTTTCCCTCATTCTTCCATTACTTTTGTGTGTGTTTTAAGTGAAAATGACACTTTTTTCTTCTCATTTCATTCTCATTTCTGTGTGTTGTAATTCATAATTGACGGTCATTGAATTGAAGAGAGAGGGAATTCGAAAAGCAATTTGCAATTCGAAATGACAAAAAAAGTAGTCGAATGGGGTTGGAGAGAGGTTGGATTGGAATGGGGATTAGAATTGATTCAGTATAATGTCTCTTTGTTTTCCACGCATGATTGGTGGGGTGGAAATGGGGAGATTCTTGAAATATAAGGGCAGTGTCTGTGAGCTTCTAGGCTTATAACTCCTAGTTTCACAATAGAATTATGTGAAGAATCCTAACAAATTCATACTTGCAAATATACGGTTTTGTTAGAAACCCCTAAATTTTCGGGGATTCTCAGCTCTTTTTCAACATTTTTACATAATTCTTGTCTTTTCACTACGTTCACGTTCCCCTCAAAATAGGTTCAGAGTTATTAAGCGAGTATTTTTTCAACGAAAACAATTACTCAGAAAATAGCAGAGACGACATCGGCCCGCGGGTCGGGCCGACAAAATTCTGATTTCAGCCCGGTACAGCGCGTTGAAAATAAGCTTAGATTAGAGTTATAGTTTGATTTCACCCGACAGATTCCACCCCAAAAACTTAGAATTTAGTGTGAAGTTCTCAAAGTTTTTATCGGTCTGAAACTACCTGTTCACGGGGAACCGAGATATAACTACTTCAATTTCCAGTCAGAGCTGTACTGTAGCAGTAGAAGCATGATTCCCTATTCCATGCCCAAAATCCGACCTAAAAATGGTTTTTGTGAACAATTGTGAATCCATTCCGAATAAATTTTACATTGTTGTAGGTGATAGAAATTGTAGGTGATGGAAGTTGATTCTTCTCCTGAAAGAAACCGGTGAAAATAATCAATTGAGCACACTTGTACCCTCAAGAAACTTTTCGATGTAACTTTCCGACAAGTACATAAACCTCACCTGCTTTCCATTTGTATGCAAATTTCCAAGGTTTCGGGGTTAAACACTACTTTTTTGTCAAAGCGGTTGTCTTCTGCCTCTTTTCAAACAGACTGAGCTGGGATTACTGTAAGTTTCAAAACGATGAGTACAGTAACCCCAGCGATACATTATTCAATCTATGTACATATTCTTCTTGTTCTCCTCCTCTTTCTAATCCAATTCCTATTAGGTTGGAAAGAAAGTTTCTGTGCATTTTTGAAAATTCTTGTATTCGACCGAGAAATAAATCAGAAATCAAATATGTTGACTATTACTATCTACAACTGTTTGGTATCTAGTTGGCAAGTTCCGGATGCCTTCTCTCCAGAACGCGGGATTTCGTGAACCTAAGTAGTCAATCAACTATTTCTGTTCGACCTCATACTTTTTGAACTACTCTTTCTTCTCGGTCATTTCCACAAGTTCAATCACGTGGTTACCTCTAATGAGTAGTGTGTTTCGTATAAGAACCACCGGTATCAAATTCAATTGTATGAGCTACCATCCGACATCGTCAAACAGGATTTGCATCCATAAAAATACTGCTCTCTGTTGGGTGTTCCATTCGAACCGTTCATTACTAGATGCTTGTGTCCGAAGGTGAGACTATGAACACCGACTACTACTACTTCCCAATAATAAAAATGAGGCTAAATCTCACTTGTAAAAGCATAGGATTCGTTATTTCCAGGCAAATGCCTGTCCGTCTACAACCAAAACTACCAAATTCTTGCTCGCCTGATCCAGCTGGACTGTTATTACCCACGTTATTTATACTTTTTATAATACTCTCTTCAATTACTATCCATTTGAAGATGCGCATTGCCCTCTTGGAAAAATTGACAGAAAAAATCGCAACGATCTACAGAAATAGTTGAATGACTACTTTGGTTCACAAAATGCCGCGTTCTGGAGAGAGGGCATCCGGAACTTGCCAACTAGATACTAAACAGTTGTAGATAGTAATAGTCAACATCTTTGATTTCTGATTCATTTCTCGTTCGAATACAAGAATTTTCAAAAATGCACATGAACTTTCTTTCCAACCTAATATTACCCTTTCTAATTACACTACACATGCACTTCCTTCACTAATTAAAACATTTATGTGTTTTATTATTAGCTTCATTCTTTCCGTATTCTACTGATAGAGACTGTGGCAACTGGAAATCTTTGTAGGCTTCTCTGGAAGAGTACAATTGATCTGTTGTAAGCTCAGACATTCTCCGAAGAAAGTCCATGTTCTTATGTTGAAGGGAGACTGTAGCAGCATATGATCCCAACCAGTCAATAGTGTTGATCTACTGGTACGTCTGAAGAACGTCCATCTGAATTACTTTCAGGTTCGGAGCACTTAATCAATTCTGCCTCTCTATTAGAGGTATTCAATACAGTTCTTCAATTCGCTTCCTCATCTTCAATCTTCCTCCCTCTTTGCCTTCCTTCTTTGTTCGTTTTTCTTCTACTACCTTTTTGCTTCTTCCATCTTTTCATCCACTCCTCTTCCAATCCCGTCTCTTCTTCTGCCATTTCAATGCTTCTTCCCCCTTATTCTATTCTTCCAATACCGAATACATACACACACCTACAGATGTACACATATCCAGTTCATTTCAAAGAGAGGGATAGACCACCACCAACCGTAATTACAACATATATATCGCCTTTTCTCGTCTTTTTTTTCAACTTTTTTTTTCATTATTTTTTGGTTTTTTTTTTGGACAGCACAAAGTTTTAAAATAGTGAGATTTTATTGAAAAATCAAACAAAAGATTTAACAGCGATCTGAAACATACAAATCAAGCAGTTTTCATTCAATGGTATGTAAGTTTTGAGCCGTGTGAGATTTCAAAAAACGGTCAACTAACGGCTTGGAGATTTTTATTTTTCACACATTTTTTTAGTTAACAACTTTTTTCTATCTCATCTGTCTCTAAAGTTATGATTGCTCAAAGTTGGCCTTCCAAATTTTTCAGCCCAAAATGTCTTGAATTTTTCCGTGGCGTTCGTAAAATCATGGACGGTACTATAGGTGTTCGTAAATATTACCACTTCAGAACGATATATCTTAATTGCCATTGGAGATATGAACGAATTGTCAACTACAATCTTGTTCAATTTTTAATTTTGCACAATTTTGTAGTTGACCTCTTTTTGATATCTTCACTGGCAGACAAGTTATAAGGCTTGAGAAATAAGACACTATGTTTTGACCACAGAATATTTAGCAAGGCGACTGTTTGATCACACAGTTTCCTGAACACATTTTTCCTACTTCCAGTCATGCCCTTTTAATAAAGGAAACCCTGCAAACTCCCCTTTTGTGTTCAAAAAGTCAAGCCATTACAGTTTCTTCTCGTGTCTGTCCTCCCAAAAAAAAACAGTTCCTTTTCTTGGCAAAAAGGAGAAGATTAGCAACAATTATCGTGTTTTTACTCTCGTCTCGGTATTTTTTTTTTGCGAGTGAAGAGGAACAAATTACTGTTAATGTTCCTCTTCTTTGACATGACTTTACCTACTTTGCCCCTGGTTCTTTAGTCTCTTTTTGGCCTAAATTTGAGAATTTTGAGTGGAATTTTTTGGGGATTTTTCTTGTGAATTTTAGTTTTTAGTTCGGGTTTTCTTACGAGGGGTTGTTTTTTTCACATGGATAAGGAATTTTCTATAAATTTGTAGTTTAAAGGTAAATGTTTCTGTGAGTGGATTCTGAAATTTCGAGCACTCATTGGAGCCTGAGAGTCTCTTGATCCGAATATTTGGCCCCGCCCCCTTATCTACAATTCATTATTGACGTAGCGATTTCAGATCAAGATTTCCAGACTCTCAGGCTTCAGTGAGAGCTAGAAATTTCAGAATCCACTCACAGGAACATCTACTTTCAGACCACCGATTTATAGTAAATTCTTAACTCATGTGAGAAAAAAATTCCCCTGTTAGTAGAAAAACATTTCTCGTTTTTTTTACTGATGGATTTTTTGTAACAACGGAAAGTGTGTCCAGGAATTGATTTATGCTGGAAAAGGCGCGTGCAAGATTGGATATTTTCGCAGATTAGATTCTGAAACACCCTCTAACAAAAGGGCACCCCTGGATCAAAGTTCATCACCGTTTTTTGCAACCATTTTGCCACACCATTTACATGCCAATTCTCAAGTACTTCCCCCTTTCTCTCCCCTATTCATTTCCATTCATCTTCCGTTTTTTTTTTGACATTTCCACTTTTTTTATTTGCACTTTTCTCTCTCATTGACACCTCTTTTCTCTTTTCGCCTCCTCCGACCATTCATTTTTCCTTCTGCCATAATACGTTTTGAACTGTGATGGAATATCATATTTCAAATTCCTTATTTTTGGGTTCTTGTGTTTTGATTTTCCGTTTTCTGGGATCTCGCACAGCTGCCCCTCTATTAGAGGTTTAGAAGAATCATATTTTGAATTCCGTGTTTCAAAGGAGGTCAAGAAGGATTACGGTATTAACTTTGTTTTGGGTTCCTTCTCCTTGAATGGTTGACTGGTTTCTGTGTGACCTACTACTTTTGAACTGTTTATAGAAACAGGAGGAGGAGAGGATTAATGCAATTTCACTTCTTTTTCGAACATTCTCCTTGTTTTTTCTGACTGTTTCTGGATGTTTTTTCTCTAAGCAGTTATATAATTGTAGTTTTATTTTTCAGTTGATTCTAGCTGCTTTGAGCTATCTTTGAACATGCTCCACACCACTAAAAACATTTCTACAGCTTCAAAAATGAAATTGGGTGTACCAGCCATTCATTTTTCTGGTTTCTTCGAATATTTCCTAATTTCTGACCCTGTTTTGGTTGGAATTTTCGGCACTTTTTCTTTATTTTTGCAGTTGACAACTTTCCGTTGTAACCACTTTCCCGGCTGATAGAGCGTGTCGAATAGATAGATACTCAACTGCTATAGTTGTGGTCAACTTTCTAGAGGGGTAGAAGAACTTTTAACAGTGTAGCGCATGCTCAAAGTCAGCTGGAACCAATTGACTAGGGAATGATTTTCTCACATGGGTTCAGAATTCGTTGAGATTTGGTGATCTGAAAGTAGATGCCCCTGTGAGTGGGTTCTCAAATTTCCAGCCTGGAGCCACTGGAATCTGGAAATCTTAATCTGAAAATCTGAACACGCCCCTTTTGTTCAATTCACTGTCGACATAGCTACTTCAGATAAAGATCTTCCAGACTCTCAGGCTCCAGTGAGGGCTGGAAATTTCAGAATCCACTCACAGAAGCATCTACTTTCAGACCACCAAGTCATAGAAAATCCTAACCCATGTGAGAAAAACATTCCCTTATGAGTATATTTTGAACGGTACCGTATATTATACTGTAATTCTGATTGAATTTTCCGTAGAACTAATCCAAAACCAGTTGGAAATATCTGATTTTGAACACTTTTGACTAAAAATAAAATATTGATAGAATGTTTATTTATTCAAGAGTTTCAATGTATCTGTAGTGGTCATCAGAATAAGAAGAGAGTGTTATCAAGGAGTATATATATTCTCTTTCGCTTCTCTTCCAACTCTTCCCTATTTTCTCATCATTTTCTTCTTTTTGTATGCAAATACATACATATACAAAAGAGAAGAAGAGACCGATTGGGGAGGGTGGTTGATGGAAGAAAAGCCGAGCCGCTTATCACAAAATAAATAGAAAAAGAAAGAGAGATAGAGAATGAAGAGAAGAGAGAGAATGAACAATTCGAACTGTCACTTTTGGAAGAAAAAAAGAACACCTATGAGAGAAGAAGGAGATGGCAGAGTGTGGTCACTTTTCATGTGCATCTTTCTCACACAAAACCTTTTTTCCTTTGATGGAAGGGTTTCTTGGGGGTTTCCAAACTTTTATAGACTTTGTTCTTGGCCAGTTGTCTTGTGACTCTTTTTTGATTCTGTACGGTTCTTGAAGTTGGTTGTTTTTTATAGTATTCATTTTTGATAAGATTGGATTCCTGGACTCTTGTGCTAAGTTAACGGTTCTTCCTCGTTTTTCCTATTTTTCTCGGACCGCAAACTTATTTTGAACACTAATCTAAAGACCAAAAGACCATACTTATGACTGGCCAGGCCGGGACCAGCCGTGAAATTCGACCAGTCAATTTTGAGCTCCGTGGTAATATTGAGCATTTTACACTGTTTTGATAAATGTTCAGTCAAAAAACATGATTTTTTTTAATCGAAATTTTTTGAAACCGGGCCGGCACCTGAAGAATTCCTCTCGGCCCGGCCCCTGCTTTTACGATCGAACTTCCACAACTATACAAGAGGCGTATCTAAAAAAAACTTGAAGATTCATTTCAAAAACTGGCAGATTTATATTTTTTTCAGTGCTTCCGCTTTCATGATTCTTATGCTCCCGGTTAAAATGATGCTCAGTTTTGCAGACATAACATTATGTTTGAAAATTACTTCTTCTTCCTTATTCTTTTCAGTAATTATTCTTCCCCATCTGTTTCTCTTATCAAATTTATTAGAAAATTGCTAGGTGCGCCATGTTCCACGCTTCTAAAAATTATGTTTTACAATATAATTGAACTGTTCACATACCGCCATTTTGATATTAGAAGTCCTGTTTTCAAATGATTTTGGTTTGTTTATCAGAAACAAAACCACCACCTCAAAATTTCACTAGCCCATCTCATATTTCATTTATTTCTCTTTTTTCTGCAAGCATCTCTCTCTATAAATCACACCTTCCGAAAACGTATAACTTCCAGAGAAGAATGGGTGTATACGACGATGTGTCAACATTCTGTGAGTATTCTCCAACATCCACGGTTTCAACATCTTCTTCTTCGGCATCCTCTTCTTCTGGATTGGCATCTCCGGTAAGCAAAGGGGCTGTCTGCTTAAAGGGTCCAACGTTACAGGCTTAAATTGAAAAAATGTTTATCTTGGACAAAAAATAGGCTAACCTTTTTTTTTGCAAAAAAATCATTTCTGGTCAAATAAGAAGAAGATCTCCAGTACCTTCATGTATAAAAGATAGGATTATCAGTAGTGTTTAGTGTTAAAAAAGGTTGAATTTGATTTTGAATGAACCTGAAAAAAGCAAAGATACAAATTTTCTTAAAACGACAATTCTTTGTTTTCAGGTGTATGAAAATGTAGAAGAGCTAACTGGTCTATGCTCACGGAGTTGGAAAATGATGGGAAAACGGAGTTCAAAACCATCGATGAGTGATTTTTTGGCACAACTTCCTCCGCCACCACCCGCTTTCGATGATGATGTCTATGGGGGATTCGGGAAGAGGTGAGTGTAGCTTTTTTGGAATTTTCCAAAATTTTCTAAAAAAAAAACTCTGAAAAATACAATCTTAGTTGAAACTTGGTTGTTCAGCGATCCAAATGAGAGATTTCGTAACCCGTTCAGAATTACAAACTTCAAAATATTTAGGAACCTCAATCTCAAAACAAATTCATAACCATAAACCTATTGAAAATTACAAAATGATGTCTTGAAACAGGAAAAATTCTCTGAGAGAAATTTAAAAAAAAAACTTCAAGAAGATCTCTTTCACTTTTCTGTTATCTGATCTATATTGCTGACACTTTTGCCACATTTTTTAGAAGGAATAAGTTCAAAACTTTCCATTTTCACTGAAAAAAACGTGAACTATCCAATGTAACAACATATTTGTAGGCGACCTCTAATAGAATCTCAGTTGGAAGTAAAACAACAATGAATTGGGTTAAAATTCAATGATTTTTTTAATCTCAGTCGACAATTTTCATGTATTTCCCATCCGAACCTATCCAGTCAACATCAAAAAAAGTTCTAGAAGCTTAGGTAATCATTAAAAAAAACTCAATCTCCCAATGAATTCCCATTCGCTTGGCTGCAAAATAAACCGGCTTCTTCTGGCATCTTGCCAAGTATTCTCTGATCTACTCGCTCCGAAAAATTAATCAAAGAGACACCGCCTTGATTGAGTGTTGCGTAATCATAAATTCACAATCAAAAACGATTGAAAAAATCGTCTGGCGGTCTGAAAAGATATATGAGGATGAGATTGTGATAGAGGGTTTGTGAAAAACATCAGGAATCATGATTTGTTGATTTTTTGGACATAGTTTGAAACGTACTGTTTTCGAACGCGCATTTTCTAGTTTTTCAAAAGTTTTGAAGTTTCTGAACTTCTGAAAACTTCTAAAAACCATATTTTGATGAGTTTTTGGACGAATATATTGGCTAAAAATGCTAAATTTTAAAAAATCACGAACTTTTGAGTTTTTGAGCGAAATTACTGGCTTCAAACCGACAATTCCCAAGCTTCTATTGAATTTAGAGTGACAAAAGAAGTGGTTAAAAACCCCAAACACTTGGATATTCCTATAATGTTCACAACGCGTTAAATATTAGTCTGAAACTATCCCAAACCATTTTTTTTCTCAAAAAGCGGTCCAGCGAGATCCGAGATATAGCGCATCCAAGTTACAGGCATTCAAATACTGTAAGCTAAGGAAAATGTTCTTCATTCTGGGCCACAAAACGTGAGCTAAGAGCAATTTTTTGCAGAAAAAACTGTTTGATATGTTTGACCGAGCTCTATCTTATATTATAAAACATTTCACCTGATTTTATTCAATGACCTGTTTTTATAAAGACTGAAGGGAGATTTCAAGCTGAAATATACTGGCTAAACTTGGATATCTCCTCGGTGTCGTTTTAGACCAATATGGATACCTGAGACCTTTTTAGACGATCCCAAGTTTCCGGGGTGAACATTCCCCTTGTGGAATCTATGACTAATCATTATACTGTTTTGTTCCACTTCCTCCCTCCTTTCTAAATGATTGATATCACATATTATATATCAATGTATCTTTTTTCATTTCCCTGTTCCAAGAAGAGGAAGAAGTCTCGTTGTTTCTGTGTTTTCATGTTTCTTTAGTCAAGTGAAACCAATTTATTTAGTGGTTTCAGTGAAATTTCAGCAGTTTCGAAACCAAAAAAAGGAAACTGCGTGTTTTAGAACATTGGTCTTTGTGTTTTGGTTGATGGAGAATACTGGATAGTATTGGATTATGTAGAAAACCACTTGACCAAGTTAGTCTACTTACTGTTCAATTAACCAAAACGACTGAATCGGTCTTCCAAGCTTTTTCAATTTCCTAACAGCTCCATATCATCTCTGACAGCAAAGATAATAAACTGTCAACCAGAGAAATTATGTAACGAAGTTCCACTTGCCATATCTCACTAGGGAATGGTCTGAATGGGGTGTGGAGTTGGGGTATAAAAAGTATATGGGTCGAAAGCTGACATTCACCTGACTCCAAAACAGTTTTCATTATCTGCCGAGCGATTCTTTGAAGCGAGATATTGCGATCTGAAACTTCAATAATCCTCTTGTTTTGCACTGTTTCTCATTTCTTTCACAAAGTTTTCACGCGATAAATTTTTGAATT
>GL379884.1:536685-546871 GCA_000143925.2 Caenorhabditis brenneri | reverse complement strand
GTAAAACCGAACACTAACACGTTCAAAGCTTCATAATTCGGTTATCTTTAAAGTTCCAAAGATGTGTTCAACTAAAAAACTATTCATCAAAACATTTTAAACATTTCATCAGTTGAAAACTTTTTGATATCTCTAAAGACCACTAAGATATGCGGCTCTGTACATGGAACTCCAAACACGTGGTCTATGCAGGACTTTATGTTCAGAAAGGTATATCTCAGTTGCCTTTGAAAATTCCTAAATTTGGTCAACTAAAAAAATGTCAACCAAAACATTATAAACATTTTATCAGTTAACAACTTTTTGATAACTCAGAAGACCACTAAGATATGATGCTCTGAAAATATAGTACAGGTTGTTGTACTTCTATCACATGTTTCTCCCTACACCACCTTTGAAAGATTGTTACATTGGATATGTGACACTTTCTCCTTAAGAAATGGAAAGTTATGAACTTATTCCCAGAAAAAAAGTTCATGGAAAAGTGTGAACAAGATCAGATAACAGGGAAGCGAAAGGAATCTTCTTGAAGTTTTTTTCCCAGTTTCAAGACATCATTTTGTAATTTACAATGGATTTATGATTGCTTAGGGCAACATTTAACAAAATTTACCTTCGGAGCACAACTACAGGAAATAAAACAAAATCGAGATCAATAATTTTTTGCTGCTTGGAAAAAATAAAAAACCCCTCGTTTAATAAAAACCAGTCCTTCTCTCCCGTTAGAAAGCGGCAATTTTAAAAGATCTCTCTCATTGCGACCACTGACCAACCGAATTTTGACCAAGATTAGATGTCTCTGAAAGATTAAAGTTTCGTTGAAAACAGCAACAAACCACGATTTTTCCAAAAAAAATTATTGGGAATTCGACCGGAAGTTCTGGAAGCACAAGGGTTCTGTAAGGCTAGGCGCTCTTCTTTTCCTACCTTGATGCAACATTTATAAACCGCTTAAGATACGGGGGAGCCACTTGGATAATGGAACAGATATCTGTAGAGATTGCTCTGCACAACTTGTTATTTAGACGGTTCTAACTTTTGGACATCCGGACATACAGCCGTACAGAAGAACACAAGACCATTTACCTGACTCTCCTAGAACATTTAGATGTTACATGCCTGTACATCCGGATAAATATACAGACAGGCAGAAAGTTATATAAATTCGTTATAATTTTCTGTCAAATCATGACTGAAGATTGTTCTATTATTCCCAAATGCTAAATTTCAAAATAACTTTTTTCCAGACCAGTAGAATCATCAACCTCAACAGCATCATCATCAGCTTCATCACGTCGTCCGATTATCTCTTCTTCTTCTTCAAACAATCATCATTCCTCCCATCCGCCCATTCCCTCTTCCTCTCCACCTGTTCATCTTCTCTCCACCTCCTCCTCTTCATCTCCACCTCCTCTTCCAGCTACTGCATCATCATCAAATTGTTCTTCGATCCCTCCAGTACTTCTTCATTCAAATCTTCGTTTCGATATGCGTCCTCTTTCACTTCCACATAAAGAAATGCAACGAATCGAAAGAGAACAATCGCATAGGTCGGTGAGCCTTCTTATTCCGAATCGGTTTGATATTCCTGATTATTATGCTATTACTCCTGCATGCACCAAAAGGTAACATCTAGGCAATTTGGGGGTGTTAGATATGATTGCACTTTGGTGGAATGACTAAATTGTCAGTTCTGTTTGGGAGATACTGAGAGTTATTGAACTAAATTTATGATCTTTTTTGTATCCTGACAAGGTTTTCGTTGATATATTTTCAGTTATAACAAAAAGAACCGCTATGGTACATTGCAAAGTAAGTAGCAGACCGATTGAAATTACATTAAAATTTAAGACTGTTTGAGTTTGTTGAAGCAGTTTGACTTAGATAGCCTTTGGATCTATTGACTATTCAACAGACCAACTAACAAGGGGAGGCTTTCAGGAGTTTGATAGGAGTCCACTAGTTATTTTGTGAATACATTAGTACACCCATGAGCTATCGATCCAAGAAGTATCTAGTAGATCCCGATTGTATACCTGAAGGCCTTCCCTTGTAAGCTAGGCTACATCAGAGAAAAATTTTTTATAACCTTTGAGACGTTTTCACAATTCATGCTGAAAATATCAAAACAGGTTCAACAGATGAATTGTTTAAAATTTTAAGACAAATAAATAAGTTTACCATTTTTTGATGTCTAAGCTACCAATAGAATAATACAGAATCAAGTGTGATTACTGTAAACCCTGTAATTTGAGCGCACACCCTCACTAGTTGTTAAGAGCAGTATATCTCAGTTACCTTTGAAGCTATTAAAAAACTGTCAACTGAAAAATTATTAAGCAAAAAATTTTGAACATATTATTAGTTGAACACTTTTTGATAGCTTCAAAGACAAACGAGATATGCTGCTCTGAACATACAGTACTGGGCGTGACTAAATTACACGATTTACGGTTTTTTATACTTCAATCAATACTTCTCAATATAAGCTCTTCCAAAAAAAAAGAATTCTAAAAAAAACCCCAGTTTTTCTATCCTAATCCTCTATTCTTTTTCAAAATCTATCAAAACTTTCCTTTCCGATTCACTTTCTCCTGACACTTTTCTTCATGGTTTAGTAACATTTTTTGTCGAAGATATTTTTTCTTTAATCCTTTAAAATCCTTCCGAATCCTTCGGAAACGGAAGAACCTCATTTCTTTGAAAACCATCCACTTGAAGTCATTGGAAATCTAACTACGAAATCAAAACGTAGCCAATTTACCCAATGACCAAGGAAACAGATGATCAGCATACATGATGGACGTCATTTTCGGATAAAAAAGAATCACTTCTGATTACATAAGGTTTCAGAGGGGAAGAATTGATAGCGTAATAAGATTATCACTATGGGAATGATTTCAAATTGATCTTAATGATTTCTATGATGTCCTTTTATCCAGAAACTGTCCTTGAAATTGTAAGACTGGCAGAAAAAGAAAAAAATTTTTTCGGTCAAAAATTAATCGAAATCCAAAAAAAAAATACAGTAGATTTAACGAAAGCTACAATTTTCATATTACGGAATGTTTACACAGAGCGTTTTTCCACATGAATCGGCTCAGAATTTCATGTTTCTCCTGAAGTTTCAAAGAAAGAGTCAAGTAGAAACAACAAAAGCTTTACAACTGTATATCTCGATTGATAGCAGAGATACCAAAAAGTTGCCCACTAAAAGTTTGTTTGGGTTAAAATTTCGCGCATTTCACTAGTTGATAACTTTTTGATATGTCCAACCGTGACTGAGCTAAATAACTCATCTCAAAGATCGGCAATACTGTGGTGAAGCATGATTGGTCTCCCCCGATCTATGAGAACAGGACCTCATTCCACCTTGAATTTTCAATGCTCCGAGAAAAGTTGACATCTCACTAAAAATCTGTGAGCTGTAACCATTTTGAGATAGCCTCGCCGCTCAATGAAACCCTAAAGTCTGTTTTCCTACCTGTCAATAAGAATGGAACCATCAGAAAAAGTGATTATGGGACTCGTTTCTAGTTTTGCCAGAACGCATAAAATTGAAAGAACTGGGTTCTTTTATTTTTGACCGGAATGTAACTGACACAAGAAAAAACCTCGAAAACAGCCGATTAGTTCACTATTTTACTTAAAAAACTGAATTGTCGTAGGATCTGGTGCCAAGTCCGCAAAATTTAAAACTAAAAAACGACGTCAATTTGCAGGCATTATGCAACTTCAGAATAATCACTTTTTTTCAGAGTCCTGATAATAACTCTTCTAATAATCACCATATTCATTGTGATTATTGCTCTCGGCATCTACATTTTCTATGACGTCATCGCTGAACATGTCAATAATATTGCTGGAACTTTTTGAATTTTCATTTTTTTTTCTTTGAATTGTAGAGAATACTGTACATTTTTTGATAAGAAATCCGGTAGATTTACGGGTTTCCAACTGCATTTTTAACTGATGACACCAATGTATTTTTCTTTTGATTTTTCATAAAAAGATTTTTGATTCCGAGGCTACAGTATACCCAATTCCAAACTAGATTCTCTGATCTTTCGGATCCCTACCAGCTGATATCAAAATGATAGCTGGGAAGAAGAAGAAGAATATTCCGATCATTGAATCCTTCGAGAGATGAATGTAGCATTTCAACAGAGAAACAAAGAAGCATGGAAGCAAATAAAAAACATGATTCTTTATCGGATTTCGGAAGAATGTTACGTAAAGCATTTTCTCATAATAAGGAGAAGAAATTCGGATGTAATGGGTGAGAAGTCATCTGGAAAGACAGAGGGAGATGAGAATGTGTAGATCAATCTGATCAAGTTCTAGCAGAGATCGAAAGATTAGCAGGAAGAAACAAAAAAATTACAGCAGATGAACTAGAAGTACTGCTATTCTCTTTTAATAATAATATTACCATAGTGGTCATGTATAATAGTCGTTGTCCGCCCATCCTTCCCTTTGAATTCCACGGCTCCAATATCTCTAATTGGTCTGCAATTCAGATAACAATTACAGAATGTATTTGGCTCCAGTTGTCAGTTGGCAACTTGCAAGTTTGAAACTGCGACGTTTCGCAACTGACTTTGGCAAGTAGAATGGACTTGTTCACCCAGAATGTAAAAAAATTTTCTAGTCCTATCTGACGATTTCAATATTCACGTTTATCTCATTTCTGGCGTGATCTTTGTCTTGTAGGTCGTTTTGTGCTAGTTGCGATATGTCGTAGTTGCGAAACGTCGCAGTTGCGAAACGTCGCAGTTGCGAATTGGCTAGTTGCGGAGTGACGCGGAGTCAAAGAATGAATTGTAAAAATGAAAGGTTACCTCATTCCTCTGATCAACTCTGGCAATGAATACGAAAAGAATGATTTAGTGACAAATTCCAGGACCATGATTCTACATTCCGTATTGACGATTGTTTTGAAAACGTTGTTCAGGTATTGAGGTGTCATATGAGAAAGATCTCCATGAAGATTAACATCTTCGCATTGAAGGAAATCATTCAGATTGACCCAATGAGCATTTGATACACGTAAACTTTGCAATTTGAATCCGCCTGGTGGGGGAGTGTACTCGAATCCTTTGGGTAGAATTGCATGTATACATAAATTCCCATTTTCTTCTATACCACCCTCTAAAATCTCTTTGACGTATTCTGGAGAAGCACTTTTTCCGTATGAAAAGTAAATAGAAAACAATCGAATATGACTTCGTCTACAGTGTCGAATCACTTCCATTGCAAATTCTTGTCTGATCTGCTCATAGAAATCGAATGAAACCAATGGTTTGTAGGTATCGGCAAAGTAATCTAACATATTTCTGATCAATTCTTCATCCTGAGCCTCTTGACCAGATCTAGTCAAATTGAACTCTACAAAATTGCTACAAGTTGAAAACTTTGCTGTAATGAAAAAATCATCTCCTATTTTCAAAGAGCAACTTCGCTCTTCACCAATATACATATCATCGGATTGAACATTCGGTGAAATATCAATAATCAAAAAATTTCCTCTTTGAGAGAAAGAAATCTTTAGCGAAGACTTTTTCGAAATCGATGCCTTCAAAATCTGATGACATTTCTTGGAGAGAGTTGGAAATATCACTCTGAATAAAATATTTGTTTCTTTGTGATTGTTAATGAAACTCACATTTCCCGAACATTCATTGATTTGATAACTTCCTGAAGAGTTAAAAATGGGAGACGAAGAAGTGGAAACGTCATGTTTGGATACAACTGAAAATGACTATTTATCTGGCAGAAGAAATCGATTGACGATGTGAGGTCCGACCACTTCAGAGGACTGAGTCCCTGTAGTCCAATTGGTAAATTATCTAGGCAAGGCAGGACAATAGGGCAAAAATGGTTGAACCGAAATGGCAGTTTTCTGGGCCAAAGATTGAGGAATCGAAAGAATATGTCTAATTTTTGAGCACTGGGCTAAAATTGAGCTTGTACATAAGTTTCCGAGCAGGCCTGGGAATATGAAACAATGGTGAAAAATACTTAAAAATAGAAGAATAAAGTACTTCAACAGACAGTTGGAAAAGGAGGGCAGTGAATACGAGGTTTTCCACGATGAGAGCTTTTTGGGAATATTTTCGCGCGCAAACCGTTTATAAAAGGTTCTCGAAGATTCTATGGAGTACAAGAGGATCTTATCGTTGAGGGGTAATATTGTCTGTCCAATCCTAATTAGTCATCTGCCTAATCCACCGTTTTAACACCTGTCACTCTTTATCCCTCTATTTACATCCCCTACAACTGTAGATTCAACGGTTTTTGTCCAAGAATATAATCTTGAAAATATTCTCCACTGTCGGTTCCACTTCTCCCTAGATCAATTAATGTCAAACTGATCAAGTTCTCGCAGAGATCGAAAGATTAGCAGGAAGAGGTAAAATAAGAGGTTTATGAAGTTGGAATAGACAAAAAATTGTAGCAGTTAAACTAGGAGAACTGCTATTCTCTTCTCAAAACAATTACATCGGAGTGATGTATTATAGTCGTTGTCCACCCATCATTTCCTTCAAATTCAACACACTGAGCGACTCCGTTTTCTCTAATCGGTCTATAATTTGAATAAAAATCATAGAAAGCATTCAATAAATTGTTACCTGTCGGTCAATCCTCTGAATAATTCTGGAAATGAATACGAACTGAACTCATTAGAGATGAGTTTCAAGAACTTGATTTTACATTCCTTATTGACGATTGTCTTGTAGACGTTGTTCAGGTACTCCGGCGTCATATGATGAAGACCCCGATAGAGGTGAACATGTTCGCATTGAAGGAAATCATTCAGATTGACCCAATGAGCATTCGATACAAATAAGTGTTGCAATTTGAATCCGCCTGGTGGTGGAGTGTACTCAAATCCTCTGGGTAGAGATGAATATATACATAATTTCCCATCTTCTTCTATACCACCCTCTAAAATCTCTCTGACGTATTCTGGAGAAGCACTGTTTCCGTATCCAAACGTAATGCAAGACAATCGAATATGATTAAGCCTGCAGTATCTGATCAATTCCATTGCTAAATCTTGATTGATATACACACCAAAATCGAATTTGACCAATGGTTTAATAGTATCGGTAAAATATTTTAAAACAGTTTTTATCAATTCTTCATCCTGAGTCTCCTGACCAGATCTAGTCAATTTGAAATTAACCCATTTGCCACAAGAGGAAAAATGTGCTGGTAGAAGAAGGTCATCTCCCATTTTCAAAGAACTACCATGCTTTTCACCGAACCAAATGGCATCTAACCGGATCTTTGGTAAAATTTTAACATTTATACAATCTGCTACTGGAGTGAAAGAAATCTCTAAAGACGACTTCTTTGAAATGGATGCCTTCAGAATTTGATGGCATTTCTTGGAGAGAGATAGAAATAGCACTCTGAATAAAATATTTATTTATCTGTGATTGTTAATGAAACTCACATTTCCCGAACATTCATTGATTTGATGACTTCTTGAAGAGTTAAAAATGGGAGACGGAGAAGTGGAAACGTCATGTTTGGAGACAACTGAAAAATGATGATGTATATGGTGAAAGAAATCGATTGACGATGGGGTCTGACCACTTCAGACGACTCAGTCCCTGTAGTCCAATTGGAAATTTATCTAGGCAAGACAGGGCAAGAGGGTGAAAATGGTTGGACCAAAATGCCAATTTTCTGAACCAAAACTTGAGAAATTGAAAGAATATGCCTAATTTTTGAGCACTGGGCTGAAATTGAGCTTGTACTTGGTTATTGGGCTCGGTCCTGGAAAACAAAGCAATGGTAAAAAAGACTTAAAAATAGAAAAATAAAGTACTCCAACAGACAGATGGGAAACGAGGGCAATGATTACGAGGTTGCTTACGACGAGAGACTGTTGGGAATATTTTCGCGCGCAAACCGTTCATAAAAGGTTCTCGAAGATTCTATGGAGTACAAGAGGGTCTTATCGTTGAGGGGTAAGATTGTCTGCCCAATTCTAATGAGTCATCTGTCTAATCCATCGTTTTAACACCTGTCACTCTTCATTCCTTTTTTTACATCCCTAACAACTGTTCATTCAACGGTTTTTGCCCAAGAATATCATAATGAAAGCATTCTACAATAGAATTTCCACTTCTCCGTGTATTAAATAATGTGTAGATTAGCAGGAAGAGGTAGAATAAAAGGTTTATGAAGTTGAACAGACAAAAAATTATAGCAGTTAAACTAGGATGGGTGCTATTTTCTTGTCAAAACAATAGCACCGTAGCGATGTATTATAGTCGTTGTCCGCCCATCCTTTCCTTCAAATTTCACACTGAGCGTGGATCCGCTTCGACTGATTGGCCTAAAATTCAAGTAACAATTATAGAAAGTATTATATTGATTGTTACCTGTCGGTCAGTCCTCTAATCATTTCTCGGAATGAATACGAAAAGAATTCTTCAGAGATGAGTTGCAGGAACTTGATTCTACATTCCGTATTGACGATTGTTTTGAAAACTTTGTTCAGGTACTCCGGTGTCATATGATGAAGAGAATCATAGAGCCGAATGTGTTCGCATTGAAGGAAGTCATTCAGATTTACCCAATGAGCTTTAGTTACACTAATCAGGTGCAATTTGAATCCGCCTGGTGGTGGAGTGTACTCAAATCCTTCAGGTAGAGAAGAATCTATACATAGATTCCCATTTTCTTCAACACAATCCTCCAGAATCTCCCTGATTTCTTCTGGAGACTCACTGTCTCCGCATTGAAAGGAAGTACAAGATAATCGAATATGATTTTGTCTACAGTATCTAATCAATTTCATTGCAAATTCGTGCCTGATCTTCCCCTTGAAATTGAATTTCACCAAAGGTTTAATGGTATCGGCAAAATTTTTCAAAACAGTTTTTATCATTTCTTCATCCTGAGCCTCCTGACCAGATCTAATCAAATTGAAATTAGCCCAATTACCACAAGTTGAAAAATGAGCTGTTACAAGAAAGTCATCTGCAATTCTCAACTGGGGTCCATGCTTTTGATTAAGCCATTTGAAATGGAATCCACTCTTCGGCGAAATTTCAAATACTATACCATCTCCTATTGGAGTGAAAGCGATTTCTAAAGAAGACTTCGTTGAAATCGATGCCTTCACAACTTGATGGCATATTCTGGAGAGAGATGGAAATATTACTCTGAATAAAGGACTTGTTTATTTGTGATTGTTAATTGAACTCACATTTCCCGAACATTCATTGATTTGATAACTTCCTGAAGAGTTAAAAATGGGAGACGAAGAAGTGGAAACGTCATGTTTGGAGACAACTGAAAATGACTATTCATCTGGTAGACGAATGCGATCGACAAAGCGAGGCTTGACCACTACAGAGGACTGAGTCCCTGTAGTCCAATTGAAAAATCACAAAGATAAAACTAGGGCTGGGAAAGCAGATAAAGGGCAGTTGTGGCGGGTTGAGCCGAAACGCCAGTTTCCTGGGCCAAGGCTTGAAAAATCGAAAGAATATGCCTAATTTTTGAGCTCTTGGCTAAAGTTAAGCGTGTACATAGGTTTCCAGGCCGACCCGAGAATGAAAATCAATGATAAAACACGTAAGAATAGGGAAATAAAGTACTCCAACAGACATATAAGAAGAACTCATTTTGAAAATTTTTTAATTTTGTTTTTTAAAACCAAGTTTTCTCGATTTTTCTGGTGTTTTTTTCCAGGATAAACAGAAATTCAGAGAAAAACGAAAATTTCTGGCCTTTCTCCAAAATTTTCAAGTTTTCCATCAATTCTCCGAAATACTGATGATCTCTCAGAAAATATGAGTCTGCAGCGTTCAATCCTGCTAATAACTTCAACATCTATTTGTTATAAGAATAAGCATCAATTTAAAAAACAAACTTTATTATAGTTTCACAAACAAAAATATATAATACATGAAAAGAAAACAAGGAGATAACACAGGGAGAGAGAGGGAGCTTCTACAGAAATGTTCTCCGAACAATTCTGTTGAGTTTCACAAATTGTGCGGAGACATTTCTGTCCACGGGTAAAAGTATTATTCCCGTGAACTTTTTGAGAGTACAGATTGTTCGCGGAACAATTCTGTTAGCTCAAAAAATATTAAATTTGATAAGGCGTGACTTCCACATAAGTTGAGAGAGACGCTCAGTGCTGTCTTTTTTCTGG
>GL379884.1:514984-536371 GCA_000143925.2 Caenorhabditis brenneri | reverse complement strand
TCAAGTGATGTGAGTTTCAAAATCACACCCGATTTTTTGTAACTGATATTAAAGGTTTCATCATCAAAAAAATGTTAAGTTTCAAGTGCTATCAGATAATTTATAGTTCAATAGATAAAAACACTAAACTTTCTCATTAACTCACATCACTTGAAAAGTTATCTTCTCGTTGTTGGAAAATTATCAATAGTAGGTATATATCTTCAGATTCAAGGAAAAACATCAAAAACCAGCTGGAACATCGGATTTTTGTGGCCAAGACGCTGATCGATTCCCAGAAAAAAGACAGCACTGAGCGTCTCTCTCCAACTTTATTGTTGGAAGGTCACGCCTTTATTCAAATTTTAATTATTTTTTTGAGGCTAACAGAATTGTTCCGCGAACAATTCTGTGACTCTCAAAAAAGTTCACGGGAATAATACTTTTTACCCGTGGACAGAAATGTTCTCCGCACAATTTTGTGAAACTCAACAGAATTGTTCGGAGAACATTTCTGTAGAAGCTCCCTCTCTCTCCCTGTGTTATCTCCTTGTTTTCTTTTCATGTATTATATATTTTTGTTTGTGAAACTATAATAAAGTTTGTTTTTTAAATTGATGCTTATTCTTATAACAAATAGATGTTGAAGTTATTAGCAGGATTGAA
Source organism: Caenorhabditis brenneri (assembly GCA_000143925.2). NCBI lineage: Eukaryota > Metazoa > Nematoda > Chromadorea > Rhabditida > Rhabditidae > Caenorhabditis > Caenorhabditis brenneri. The sequence goes on along the minus strand of GL379884.1, from coordinate 535,726 downwards.
CGCTGCAGACTCATATTTTCTGAGAGATCATCAGTATTTCGGAGAATTGATGGAAAACTTGAAAATTTTGGAGAAAGGCCAGAAATTTTCGTTTTTCTCTGAATTTCTGTTTATCCTGGAAAAAACACCAGAAAAATCGAGAAAACTTGGTTTTAAAAAACAAAATTAAAAATTTTCAAAATGAGTTCTTCTTATATGTCAACAGTAAAAATCAAACTGCAGGATAGAAAACACTTATGTAATCACAAAAAAGTTTGAATTAGAAATTATAGCTTTTCCCGTCCGAAGGTGCTATAATTTCTGGCCGAAGAGCAGAATTTTCAATACTGATCTCAAACCCTGCTACTTCTGTAACGCTCCAGAGTTTTTGAAAAAAGTCGGTTTAAAAAAACGAAATTAAAAATTTTCAAAATGAGATCCCCTTATATGGAAAACGAGGGGAATCACTACTAGTTTCTCCACAACGAGAGCTTTTTGGGAATATTTTCGCGCGCAAACCGTTCATAAAAGGTTCTCGAATGTTCTATAGAGTACAAGAGGATCTTATCGTTGAGGGGTAATATTGTCTGTCCAAACCTAATTAATCATCTGACTAATCCACCGTTTCAACATCCTGCACCTGTCACTCTTCATTCCTCTATTTACATCTCCCTACAACTGTTCATTGAACTGTTTTTGTTCAAGAATATCATTATGAAAATTATATCCAATGTCGTTTCCACTTCTCGGTCTCCCATTAAGCATGCCATTTCCCGCATTTTTCAATTTCAGTTCCTACAAACCTTGTGACGATTTTATGACTGTATGAACTTTTTCTCTTCTCTTTTCTATTAGTTTTTTTTTTAGTGTCGCGGATCTCTTCTAGGATATTCCGTCTCCGCGAAAACTCCAGAGCCTCTTACCTGTCTTCTCGAACCTTCCACAGAACATTTGGGATAGTGTAGAATCGTCTCGAACCTCCAATTAGTTGACTCCTTGGTGGCAGACTCTGTTTGTCATTCGAGAATCAGTCATTCTACATTTGCCACAGATGTGTCTTTGCCCTGTTTCCATCGTCTGCCCTTTTCTCCAATTTCAAATCAATCCATATTTCATCCACCACCTTAAAGTTCTCCTTCCTCCACATTTCTATTATCAATTGGAAAGGGTCTTCCACTATCCCCTCCACGACACCTTCTAGAATGTTCCACCTTGGCGTGAACTCCTCTTATCGATTGAATGTCTCTCATCTAGTTGTCTTCTCGAACGTCTCCTTGGTGGCAAACATATTTGTCTGTCATACGAAAATCAGTCATCCACAGTTTTGTATTTTTTCCTGTTTCTATCGTCTGCCCTTATCTTCCACACCCTTCCATATTCAATATACCTCCTCAAAGTTCCTTCCTTTCAATTTCTTATTCATACTCCCCCACATATGGTCCAGTTTTCCTTGACAGATCTAACAAAAACAATGGATGACAATGAGGATCTGTTCGGCTCAGACACTTCAGTGGACGACAAGGATAAATCAACAAATTCAGAGGAAAAGAAGCATGGTTTGAGACGAGATCTCAAGACAATGGTTTATGGATTTGGCGATGATAAGGTTACTGAGAAAAAGGTATATTATTTACTAACTTTTCATTTTCTAGGAGCCGTACGATAAGACTCTCGATGTCGTGGAAGCGATTGTTTTGAACTACATCAAAGAGCTCTGCCAGTTGGCCATGAAAGTTGGAAAACCGGATAAAATTGCACTGGAAGATATTCACTATTTGATTCGTCGTGATCCGAAGAAGTTCTCTCGAGTCAAGGATCTTCTGTCTATGTCGGAAGAGTTGAAGAAAGCGAGGAAGCAGTTTGAAGACGTGGAAGCCGGCATTTTTAAAATCGCTTGATCATCATTTCTTGCTATACGATCTCCAATAGCCTGGACGCCTTGAACGCTCGTTCAGGTCGTCCAGGCTAGACAAGTTGATTTTGAATTTGACCTTTTTGAAAATAAAGAAATCTGCAAAAATCGTTTACTTTTTTCTCGAGGACAGAGAACGTTATTTTCGGAAAAACTGAACCATTTTTGGTCAAAAAATGTGTCATTCATTTTCCGTTCTGCTCCGATTCAGATGAGTTTTGTGCCAGTTGAAAAATATTTGACGAAAGATTTTCGAAATATTTAGTATGCCATTTTGGTCAGGTGCATTACTTTCATTATATCTCAGCTAAAATTGATTTGATTTATCCCCGGAAAACGGCGCCACAAAGTCGTTTTCCGGGAGAGCGTGGTTTAAAATTTAGTTCAAAACCATTCAAATTCACGAAAAAAGTTATTCAAAGTTAACAAAAGTCAAATATTGGACATTAGCTTCGAAATGCGAATTGTGGTTTTTTAGGCATTGAAAAAAATGTAAAACGTTCTAGGCTTATGGGAACTTTGCATCAACACCAGATCAACCTAGGATTTCTGGGTCCGTTACTCTAGACGGACCCGTGCAACTCAAGCTGATTGAGCGGTGATTCCAAATTTGTGGAAGTTTACAACTCTCCAAAATCTAAATTTCGATGTACTTGCGAGACTAGGAACTCGGTTTTGGAGAAAGTTATCGCTTTGAAACAGTTATTGTCATACAGCAAAATCTTGATTTCGTTTAACAGTAGCCCCCATCCACCTCTTCTTCCCATCAATCTATTTTTGTTGTTTCCTCTGAAAAACCAAAGAATAAATAAACATTGTTTTTTCGTCGATTCGATTGAAATCGAATCTCTTCTCCCAGACTCTCTGCCAGACGGCCATATGTTTGTCTCCGTCCAAAACAGTAAAGTTAAACTTTCCATGAAAAAAGAAAGCCAGACCCAGATGTCTCCCGTTTATTTATTTTTGAACACGGTCAAAAAAACAAAAATAGTGTTGGTGTCTGTGAAGAAACAAGGGGGAACAGGGAGAAATGTCTCAAATGAACAACAATTCGAAGAGAGAGAGTAAATATACTCCACTGAACTGTTTATTTGTTTTGTCCCCATCTATTCTCAAATTCAGATTGGCTTTTCTCCTGGCAGTTGGTCCTTCTGGAATTACTACTGCTCATTTGAGTTAGTTATGGTAGAGATGAATAATTTTGGAAGTGTCACTTCATCCTTATCATTTTAGTCAGTAAATCTAATTTTTTTCTAGATAATTTATGTACATCGAGGAGTCATTCTAATCGAATTTCTCAAAGTTTGTAGTTTTCGCGATGTCAAAGACTCATACAGCATTTACTTCTCCATTACGATATCTGTGAAGTTAATTGTGTTATTTTTCCGTAATCGACATTTTACCATGCATGTTCAACCCTGTCCTGCCATAACATCACCTAAATATTGAAAGTTTTGGGCTCATAAACGCATCAAAATGTAGATCTAGGTGAATTTCACGCGTCTGGAAACTTCATATCACCGCCAGACCAACCTAGGCTGTACGGGAGCGGCTAGAGTGTCTGAACCCGGACACTCTATCCGGTCCACTGCTGAACATGTTAGTTGAACGGCAATTCTGCGTGTTTGAGCGTGTAGAACTCACCGAGATCTTCATTTTGAAATGATTGCGAGCCCAAAATGTAGATTTTGAAGAAAATTATCGCTCTAGATTCCGGTTGCGCATCTGTTCGCAGTTCCAGTTATCAGAGATATTTAGATATCTAATTTTGACCAATTCATCCCAGAGTTTAGTTTTTGTCTGTCTGTTTGTCCGCGTTTCCATTGTATTCTCCGAAAGTTGTGGAATCTGATTTTCCGCACAAAACATGATCCCTCCCTGTTGTGAAGCATCGCAGTTGCCTTAATTCCATTATAGCTACCGTACCCACCTTCCACTCATTTTTCTGTTGATATGTGCCCGCTTTTCACAATTTTCTTATTATTTGACTACAGCTACCGTACCCCAATCATTTGTCTTCCCTCCCTCATGATTTTTTGATTTTTACTTTCCTGTTTACCAATTCTTTTCCGAATTCTCTCTCCGAATTCTTCTCTCTCTCTCCGAGAAAAGACCTTGTTCCAATTTTTTGTACTTTACTTTTATATGGCATAATTCTTCGAAGAACCTGTCTCCTCTGCCGTATTTCTCCTTTTTTATCATAAAGCCTCACCACTACATCGCCATTCATTTCCTATCCCTTCACAAGTCAATTTTATTTGTTTCAAGGCCAAGAATAAGAGAAGACTCTCTTAATTCTATGTGTTCTTTTCTCTAAAAAGTGCATTGACCCCTTCTTCATGTGGCCGGTGAAGAAAAACCACCGAAAGATGGGGGCGGAGTGAGAAATTCGTTCCGATTTCATTCAGTTTACTCGCATTTCTACTTACTTGTTGTTTACCAGTTTGTTTCAATATATTATCATTCTCGTCTGTTTTATTGGGTGCAAATAGTACTGTAGGTATGGGTTTTAGGAAGTTTGGAACGTTATTATTCTGTGGTTTAAAAACGATGGAAATGGAAAAATCTGGACATTTACTCAGGTGATAATCTAGACACCAAGTCCTCACATCCTGATTTTGTGGCTTCTGATCTAACTTCTGATCTAACTGATCTAACAGTAAGTGAAATCTACAGTAATACCGATACTGGAGTACTGTATGTTCAGAGCGTCATATCTCCGTTACCTTTGAAACTTTCAAAATGTGATCAACTAGAGATTTGTTCACCAACATATTTCAAACATTTTATCAGTTAAACATTTTTTGGTAGCCCTAAGGACAACATAGATATGGTGCTCTGAAAATCGAGTACCTATAACACAGGTTTTACGATAAATGAATTCAATATCAATCGATAAAGAACGAAAAGAAACATTTTTAGACACTTTCAATCTTCTATAGGGTTTTAAACAGTTTGATACCTAGTATGTACCCGATGTACTGATCACATCAGCAAGGTCGTCTAGCCGTTGAAACTACCTACAAAAAACTGCGTAGAGGGGCTAGTTTCCATTGACGTTTTCTAGGTCGCTATCTGCAATATGACGTGATGGTTATTCTTCCGGTGTCTGCGGCTTGAGCATTGAAGCTCACGACAGTTCAGATTTTCAGTTAAATTGTGCATTTTTAGTGACGTAATCTGAAAAAGGAATAGTTCTTGCGTTTGCGTATCCGGCATCAGATTTGACGAAAATCCACTATTCACGATTGTCGTTCGTCTATTCTACTATCGAGTACGCAAACACCGTAACCAAAAGGCATGGGGTAGAGGTGCCGTAATCTCCTCAACTGCACGGCGCGGCGCAACCGCAACGCGTCGCAGAACACAGAGTACAGTTCCTAGACGGAATTTTGAAATAGCCTGGAAAATTATCGTCATCCAGCGAATTACGGTCGTGCCACGGCTCTCGTGCGTGGAGTAGACCAGACTTCCAAAAAAATTCTGAAAAAGTGCTCACTACACCTAAGAGAGCAAAAAGTGCTGTGTGGGTTGATCAACTAACCACGATCACACTACATAAATTCCATCTTAAAACTATTCCTAATCGTTTTTCTGTAATTATGATCAAATGATAATATGCCATATGTACGTAGAGCTTCTTCTCCATTCATAGATCTAACTAGATTGTTTCTTAATCCTTTTTTCCCCTGAATGAGAATGTCTTATGGCTCTTTCTCGTGATCAAGTAGGCATTAATTTAATTTTTATGTGATATCAGAGCTCAAACCGCATTTTTTGAACTTTATCTCCCCAGTTTTATTCGGATAAGCTCTCTCATTTGATCCTGGTTTTTGAGATTTCAAATTCGGAAGGTAGAACCTTAAAGGCGCATCCATTTCCCAAAAACAAGTGGAAGTGACTAACTCAAAAGGTGATGACAGATTAGATGAGTTGAAAGGAAAGAGAGGTGTCACCTGGTACCCTTAATTGGATAGGGAATTGCTCTCATTAGAGGTGGAAGGTACCGAGGTGCATAACAAGTCACGCCTCCTTCTCACTCATTTCGAATTCGAAATTCAAAAAGTGTCTTGTTTTTGATTCTCAATCTGATTTCCAGCGTTCTAGGTTTGACTGCAATAAAATATTGTTGACAGTTTCTGATCATGTACACATAAAATATCGAAGAAATATTGGTTGGGATGATTCATGAACGCTCCGAATAGGGGTAGAACATGTTCTAGGTTTCTAGCTTTTCAAATGTTTCCTGATTCACTGAAACATGAGGAATTTTGAAATCACCAAGTTTCGTCTTATCTTTCGTCTGTACTTTTTTTCAATTTCACCAGTTATTATTCAAAAACCGTAAAAAATGGGAACTTCTAGTTTTTAGTAAGAATCTATTCTAGTCCGTAGTTCCTTGATGTTTTCAGGTTGTCCTAGAAATCGATTCGGCTTTTTCAAGCCAAAATCAACTGACTTCCAAGTGTCATAACTCGGCTGAAATTGATCAGCAGATCCTAAAAATGTTTGGGGTATCTATCTACTCAGGGAATTTTGCGCCAAAAGGCCGAGGGTTAGGGCAATCCGCTCACACCTGCCCATGTTCGGCCATGTTACCGCGCATTTGGCCCATCAGAGGCCCACTAACTGCCCATATACGGCCATTTCATTGGCCATTTGGCCCATTGAATGCCCATTAGCTGCCCCTCGCCGCCTGTAGTCTGCCAACTCCCGCGCATTGCCTGCCCAATTGGACTTGAGTCATGCCAACATTAGCTTATCAGTAGATGTTTCACAAAAAAAAAACAAAATCAGAAGCTTTCAAAGTTGCTTCATTGAAATTTCTATGGTGTACTTTGTTTCTTGAATCTTGTTTCTCTACCTTGAACTGTAGTTTTTCTACATTCATAAGTGCAGATGCGATCCTCTCAACATCACTGAATTTGAGGAATCTTTAGAAGCTCACTTCACAATTTCTATGCCACCGAAGGTTCGAACCTGGATCAATGATTCTGATGATCATAGTCGTTAACCACTACACCAAGTGGTCGATTTGAGAGTGGCGTTCAAAAGACCTTTAAAAGTAGCCTTTTTCGCAAAACGAAAAGCTGCCCATTTCCGCGCAACACCTGCCCATTTCTGCCCAACACCTGCCCATCTCCGCGCATCGGCTGCCGCTTTCCGCGCATATCTGCCCCGTGAGAGTGCCACAAGCGCTGCTACTTTCCGCGCTTCGACTGCCCAACTGCCGCCCAACGTCTGCCCTTGTGCTGCCCATGGGCAGTTTGCCCAAAATCTGCGCCGTCGCCCCAATCGCTGGGCAAACGGCCCACTATAGTGTCAAATCTGCCCACTAGCTGCATAAAATTCCCTGAGTAGACTGGTGTGAACCTCTTATGAAATTTTGAGCCGATTCTGAGGTTGCGAGGTGCTGTACATCCCTTGTCAGTTTGGATTTCTAGGCCACACACTCAATTACTTTTTCTGGTAATTCGCTCGGATAGCATATTGGGTTCTATAACTTCTTGTCTGGAATTTTTCTTGAAAAACAATTATAACAGGTAATTGCCATGACTTGCATTCTCCATAAGCAAATTTTATATTTCTCTCCCTCTTTTATAAATCGATGGTCTAGGAATCTCAATTTGGAATTCTAGGCCACTGAAACCATTCAAGAAAAGTCTAGATATGCTCTCTTAGCTGTTTTCTAACGAGCTCCTTCGCCATTCAAAACTCCCGATTTCAAATAGAGCTTCCCATGATGTCGAAATTCCAGTGACCTAGAATCCTTTACTTTGATTCCTAGGCCGGAGAGTTTAGAAATCTTCTGCGTTCTATTCCAGACTCAAATTTTGTTGAACAACTGATCCTTCCCATTGACTCCCCAAAATCCCAGAGCACCCGGGCTGAAAGTCGGTCGACTAGGCGATTCTTTTGTGAGGATGATGGTGAAGCTCATCGATCAAGAACACAAAGAGGAAGTGTGTTGACAGAAAGTCCCTCGACCAAAGTCCCGCCCCTTTTTGATGCCTGGCTGAGAAATCCAGATGGTCGGTCCCTAGGCCAGCAGATGTTTTTCAGGGAGAATTCTCATTTGCAAAGGGAAACTGGTCATTGCAAATTCTAAATTTTTGAAAAAGGTGTCTCTTCCCTCATGACTTCTCATGACTCAACCATCCATTTCTTCTGCAAAGTCTAGACCCGTCGACCCCTTTGAAAAAACACATGATACCCTCTGAGTGTCCCATCCTGACATTCACATGTTTCTCATTCCCCATTAATGTATTTCAGTTCATTTTTTGTCCGTCTCTCTAGTAGACCACACACCTCTCTGATACCTTATCATGCCCATTCTCTCCTGTAACGACGACAAAAAATTGAAACACCAAGAGTTGGTTAGGGGGCACGAGAGAAGAGAAAAAAAAATAATTCGGAGATCACAAAAAGGATGGGAACATTTCGGGGGGCGCCCGCCGGAGTGAGAGAGGAGTGATCTCTTATTCTAAGCGATCACTTTTTGGAGAAGACCGCTGTGTGGCGCACCGCAAAAAAGAGTGAGGGACAGCGCTAGCACCACGTGTGTGCACGTGCATGGAAGGCCCCCAGCTCCGCCCCTTTTTGTTGACTTGTTTCTCTGTCTAGTGTACTTTAGATCTACTAGAAGAAGACAGCTGATGTGGGTGATCCTTTAGGTTCTCTTTCGTTTTGTGGATGAAGAGAAATAATAAATCAGAAGAACATTTTGGTCTTCTGCACAAAAAATTGAAATAAATAAGTGAAAAATAATAAATAGAATGCTTGTTTTTTAGGTTTTGACCGTTTTTTATAGTTTCCGTGTTTATGTTATTTTGAGTATTCCTGCACTTTCTCTTGTTTATTTCTTTTTCGGCGTACAACACTCTTTGGCCTTGTTTTTCCCAGTTCAAAATGTTACTTAATTAGCTAGAATTAGCATTTTTCAGTCTAGAAATCCAAAATTAGCTAATATTTGACAGGAAAAAATAAATAATTAGCTTGCTCATAAGGTTTTTAGGCTGGAAATTCGAAATTCGCGACAAGCGAATTGTTTTTATTTTCGAAGAATGAGAATTTTCAGAAATTTCGCTGCTTTTTCGCTGGAGAACTTGAAATCAAATTACAGTAATTTTCAATTTTCCAGCAGAGCGCATTTGCGAAAATTTCAATTTTTTTCTTTTCGAAGTGAAAAAAAAATTTTCTGCGATTTTTCGCAATATCTTTCTCTCTTTTTTCCTGACTTTTAACCTACTGAAAACGCCATATGACTACTGGCTACATCCCGTTGTGATAAGAACTTTTGCAAAAAAAAAATTATTTTGTTTCGAAATTTTTTCTCTTCCGCTCCTAAAATAGTTTTCTCTCTAATTCTCTCCCTATCTCTCATTTCATCCGTTTCTCTTCAGAAAACTTAATTTTCAAAATTCTGATGTTCCATAGAGCAAGATTGCGACATCTTTTTTTTCATATATTCTTTTTCTTCCGTCTCAAAGTTCATAAAACAGTTTTGCACTTTCTCGTAAACAACTCTCTATCTCTAACCAAAGGGGTCGCCCCGCCGAATTGTTGATCTCTGAAACCTCTGTCGCCGCGCTCCTCTCGTCGACCACCAGCCCGCAAACGAGAAGAAAAAAAACTCAGTTCGCCCTTTTTCTCGTAATATTTCTTCAAGGAAGAGAGGGACATATCGGTTTACTTTACCATCATTTGACACCGGAACATGTGATTCCAAAAAAGAAATGGAGAAAAGGACGAAAAACTGAGTCAGATAAGACAATTTTTGCAAAAAAAGAGAAAAAGATTGATGTTGTGTCTGGCTCTTGCGTTTCCGTGTTCTAAAAGTTTGTTTTGTTGAAAAATAAGCTTCTTCTATTTCCTCTTCTTCTCGCTTTTTTATCAGTTCCAGACAGCGCAAATTTCAACATTTTTCAACATAAAAAGTTCGTTTCACGCGTTTAAATTGCTCATTCTTAAAAAATACTCCCACCTTCTCTATCTATTTTTAACTATTCGTCATGAATTTCGAGGTTTTTTATGCGTGAAATAAGCACAAAAAGTGACAAACTATGAAAATTTTCAGCAAAAATCTTCAAAGTGCTGCCCAAACTGCAATCGGACAACAAATTGTCAAAGCTTTCTTGAAAAACTCACTCGTGACATGCAAGACTGGAATTGTCGTGAGGTATGGTGTTGAGGACCCTTATACGCAAACACTTGTGATGACTACCGTAGTTTGAGAGGGAATACGAAGTTTTCAAACCAATTTTTTCTGCTCAAACAAAAATTATTTCCGGCTCTGAAAAACTAAAAATAGTTGTTTTGAACCGGCAGAGACAAGTTTGCGCAGCTTTTGTTTTTCAGCAGCTCGATTCACCGTTACCATCCGACATCACGTTGCACACTCTCGAACCAGCTAAAACCGACTCCGGAATGAGTATTTCCACCGATTTCGATGGTAATTTTCATTCATTTTTTCTCCGAGGACTGCGGAAAACTAATTTTGTTCTCAGATGACTTCTGGGATCTCGATCTCTATCAGAAGGGACGATCAGCCTCATTCGGAGGAACCACCCAGTACTCTCAACAGTTTATGCATCAAAAAGTGTCCATTCGCCCGTATTTCAACACTTCTTTAGAGACTGTAGACAGCGGAAGAACCAGGTATGTTTATTAATTATATTTTTGGAATTGAAAGCTTAGTTTTCTGGTGGTTTTTTGTAGGATTTTTCAGGTCGCGCTTTTATCATTACTTTTTCTTCTAGACTATTCCATTTTGTGATGAAAAGATCAATGTAGAATCTTTTAAAATCCAAAGATCTTCTTCGTTTTTTGGGGTAAAGGGGAGACCCTTCGTCTCTCTCAGCTGACCTTTTTACTGTACATTTCAATTGTCGTCGCGTCATTCAATTTTTTTATCTGTCATTTGGTTTTTGATCATTGAAATTTTCTCTTCTTTTTTCACTCTTCTTTATATTTCCGATCTCGTCCCGTTTGGCACATCAATAGGGAGGAGGAGGTGATTCTCTATTATCTGACCTCGAGAATTTGATTTTCACATAGTTTTGGGGGAAAACCCTCTCATTGCCGCAATTATTGATGTCATTTATATATAGTTTTTTTTGTGTTTGATCATCTTGAAATTCGACTCTTTTTCTGTCTGTTTTCATGAAATTCACGTGAAACACCGAGAGAAAAGAGTGGCACATGATAAAAAGAAGAAGAGCAAACAAAAAAGGGGTTTCCCCGAAGTTTTTTCTTTGTGACCTCCTCATTTCGTATACTCTCTCGCTCGAATTGTTGTTTTCTGAAAGTTTAGTCAACCCTGAAATAGAGAGGAATCGGCTTGAAATAGGGAAATTCGCTCTCAGAAATTACCTTCTCGTCGGCTGATACGTGACGTTCAGAGGTCGAAAACTGTCCGATTCGTTTGCTCTCTGTTCTTTTTGCCTACCCTCTCCAACCAGACATTTCTCTCGTTTCGTCTCGTCAGCTTTTTTCTCTCATCAGCTGTTTTTCTGACTTGGTAAAACGATGGCAAACATTCGGGAGAAGAATTCGATATTTGAAGAGAAAATGCACTTTTCGGTACATACAGAGACACTCTTTCAGTGGAAAAAGAGAGAAATCGGAGCAAAAGTTTGCAGAAATTATAGATTTCAGCAGGAAATGGCGTTTCAAGATCGATTCCCAACGACCACTCACACTCAGTGCTCAAGAGAGCTATCACTAGAGCTCTTCTGCATGAAAACTCAGTTCATAATCGAAGAAATCAAGAAACGCCTCTGTTCTGAGCACAGGGAACCCTTACATGTCTCAATAAGGAAACCTCCTAGACATGCCCTTTTAATAAAGGTGCTCTTATCTCTACGATATTCCACTTCCACTCTTGATTCATCCCTGCGTCTCTATTTGGATTTCCATCCCTCCAACAGTCAGTCTGGATATTATAGACCCTGTCTGTTGAAATATAAAGAGTGTTCTCCCAACACTGGTGGTCTGTCTGTGATTTTTTCCTCCCTCCCTCTACTTTTCCCTCTCACGGGAACGGGTGAAAGTGAAAGTGTTTGTTTTGGCCTTTGGTTTTTTTTTTCGTTTTTTTTTTCCACCCCATCTCCATTCCACCCATCACTTTCGGGTTGAGTTTTCGATTTCCAGACTACTACTTTTCTCTGTAAAAATAGTTGCTCTTTGTCCTCTAGAGCTCATTTTGTGATATGGGGAGAGTCAATACAATGAATTGACAGTCTTTGATCATTTCATCATCACTCTCTCCCTCTCTCTCTTCTGCCAGCCGATTTGCTGCTAAAATAGTTGATAACAGCAGACAGACGCATTGACACCAATTTTCCATCTCCCCTTTTTCATTAAACTTTTTTGGGAGAGAAGACAAGAAGAGACGACAGATGACGTGGAATTATGAGTGACTGTCTAGATGTTTTTGTTTGTGTGGAAAATGGTTTCAAGGTTCATGAGGAGTGACCCTTTACAGTATCATTACTCTCCGCCCACTTTTCGGTCTGACAACGGTTTTGCACTTTTGTTATTGTTCTCAACCACCGACATTTGTCGCTCGCCTCCTTCGCTAATTCTTGGAGTTTCCCAACCGACGAAATTGTTGACTTTTAACCCATTTTCCTTCGAAGAAATGTGCCTATCTCTCTGTAAATGGTATATTGGCATGTCTGAAAAACAAACCAATAAAAATGTCTCGAATGTGACAGTTGGGCTTGGATTTTTGTGAAAGACGCTCTGTTGAGAATTTTTTTGGGGGATCTGGAATCCAACTATTCTCGCAACAAATTCATCGTTATCTCCTCTGTCCCATCATCTCTCTGCAAAAAGAAGTGAAAGAGAGAGGAGAAACCGGTTCACTCCCCCCGTGTTCGGACGTTTCTCTCTCGACAGATTTTTTGGTTGGGGCACGAAAATCGAGATGAAGGAATACCGATAACTTGTACTTTCCTTTTTTTTGGATGGAAGGAATTTTCCAATTTTTCATCAGAAGACTTCTTCTTTCCCTTTCACCGACTGATTGATTGTAATGTCTAGAGAGGGAGGAGTTGAAAAAAAAAGAATCAGTGTTCAGAAAGATTCAACAAGTTTAGAACCCCCACTGATGATGTTGGGTGATAAGGATGATGTGCTCGATGAGCCATAAGCTTTGTGCTCAAGGATCTTTCTGTTTCTTTCTTGCCTCCAACGATCACCTCACTCCTCTCTCTTTCGTGGATCGAGAAGAGTGAAAAAAGAGCATGTGATGCTGATTCTTCTAAATAATTTGACAGATGAGGATAAAGATTACCAGTGAATGTTTATCACACTGTTCATCCCTTTTTGTGTCATCAATCGGATTATTATCATGAATGAATATTCTGAAACTCTCTCATCTCAGCTTTACACGTGACTCCCACGTTCTGACCTATAAGCTATTTTATATCTCTTCGTGGCACTCCTTCTTTTTCATTAATGTCGAATTGATGACGTTAATCGAAGAGTGATATGCACATACAAGAGATTAGAATTGCGGATTATCCCCTCTGCTGCGGCTACTATCTTCCTTCTTGATGAGTAGTAGTTCTTTAGATCAGTAGCTCATTCATCAAAAAAGAAGTAGCAGCAACAGCAGCTTGATCAGCCTACAGTTCGGAATCTCCATTCCTTATTCCATAGAACACCTCTTGTTATCTTTTGAAGATCTCAAATCTTTCAAATATGACGATGTCTCCGTGTTTCATTCCTTCTTCACCGATTCATTCGTCTGTTCTATGCAATAGAACAATGTACTCTTAGCCCTTTTCTTTCTTTCAAGTTACCAAAAACCTCAGAGCCCAGAGCCCAAAGTCCCCCGCTCCGTGGAGCTTTCTTTCTTTTGTGCTCGCTTCTCTCGGGGGTCCCATGTCACATGAGAGGAGATGGCTGTTCTGAAAATGAGTCTACGCCTCTCTCAGGCCGTTCTCATTTCAGATTCTGGGAGGGAGATATCGGGAGAGAGAGCTAGCTGAAAGAGAAGAAGATTGGAATTCTAGACTAGTGTGAGTCATGAGTCAGCATCCATCTGGAAATGCATCTGAAAATATGCAATAGGCTTCTGTGTGGAAGTATTGCATTTCAGATGCCCAACCATATATTTTGGTCTTCTAATTGTTTTTGCCCCCCGACCAGTCATTTCCCTTCCATTCTCAAAAAAAGCACACGAACTGTTCTCTGAGAGCGAACAAGCAAGCTCAATTTCCTAGAATCACGAAACTGCCACCCACCGCCAACTCCTTCTTTCAGCCTTTCCTTTTTTTCTCTAAAAAAAAAAGAAAAGAAACAGAACAAAAAGAGCTGAAATTGAGTAAATGGAGTACGTTGTTTTGACGGACTGGAGCCCCACACGGAGAGCACCAGAAAAAAGAAAGAAAAAACCTTTGAGGTATCGGATTACCACCATCAACCCTTCACCAAACTCCTTGGCAGTTTCTCTTTTGTCTGAAAATTAGATATCAGATCGAAAATGACCTTATTTCCCGTCGGTTCGGCATAAATCTTCTTGCTAAACTTCTTCTTTCTTCTGCAGCCAAGTATTGCCAATTCCTTTTTCTCTCTGTCGGAACGAATAAAAAAACGATCACAGAGATTCTTAACTTTGATTCGTTCGTTTTCGCCCTCCCTCCTGATGGACGCCCCGTCCTCCTTCTTCGGCGACGTTGAAGAAGACGCAATACTTGAAAAGGACGATGAAAGATGGAAAATGGAAGAAGGATGGATGGAATCGAAGGAGGAGGGGGAACTTGTTTTTTACTGGTAGCAGTGTCCATCAAATGACACTATTGCAGTAAAGTTCTCCCCCATTTTTTTTCGATTCTTCAACTCTCCAATTTAATTCTCGTCTATCTCTAGTATACGGTAGCTCAGAGATCCAGAACATTGTCTGTGTGTGTATGTAGCTCAATAGACTATAATCCTTCTATGATGATCTCTAAAACATTTGATGCATTAGAGAGGAACTCGAAGATCCTTGGGAAAGGGAGAGATCACTGAGCAAATTATAATTCAGAAGAACTTGGTGTGCTATGTTGCTCCAAAGAAGAGGAGATGGTCACCGGAATCAGATGATCTTCTGCTTTTTCTTCGTTTCTCTCTCTCTCTCTTCGTTCATTCAAAAAAGACTCGTAATCACAGTAAGTGAATGAAGAGCAACACTTCTTCTTTCTGCTACTTCGAGCCCTTCATTTCCTTTTGTGCTCATCTTTTTAAGCTAACGAAGAAGAAGAAGCATGATGAAGACGTCGTTTTGCCCGCTCTTCTCCTCAGAAGTAATCTGGGAAAGTGAGGGCGTATTTGGAAGAGAGCCAAGTGAAAAAAGAAGAAGTGTAATTAGTTATGTCTCTTCTCCTAGCTCTTCATATATCTTTGTAAATACTATAAGAAAAAAATAGAGAAGAATTTCTCAGAAAATGCACTTTTTGAAAATGATTTTTAGCCATTTTGGTAATTTTTCACCTGTGTTTTCGGCCGAGTTTTCCACACCTCCGCTATCGGTAATTTCGTCAGATTCTCATTTTCCAGGAGTTCTCAGAAATACAGAAAAAATCAGAATTCAATCAAAGAATGTCTGATTGTTTTTTGGTTTTCGAAGAAATCATTGAAAAGTCTGAAAGTTTGGATTTTGAAATTTCAAAAAGTGCTATTTCTGTCGGTTCTGGACAACTAATATCAATTTTCGGTTGATTTCTATTTAGAAATTAGAAATTAGAGATTCCTGCAAAATGAAAAACTCACCGAAAATCAGTCACATTGACATTTTGCCCTGAAGAATAAGTAACTGTCATTGTCATCATCATCTTCATCTTCTTCTACTCCTTCTTGTCTCCAATATACACGACGCGGCGCCCTCTTCCATCGTATGTCTCCTCTCCATCTTCTCGTGTCCATGTGCCGTCTCTTTCCAATCATCGGTCCCTCCTTTTTTTCCCAACCATTTTCTCCATTCGACTCGCCATCTCTCTCACTCTGCGTCTATTCATCCGCCTGTATTCTCTCTTCGAAGTCATGCCGCTCCTTTCGGTTCCCTTGTGTTGCATTTGCCACGGCGAATGGCCTAACGGCCGCCGTCGCCTCTGCGGGCGCCCCCGTCTTGTGTCAAGGGGAGGAGGAATGAACACTTTTCTGCTTTTTTTCACCAACCTTTTTACCGCATTGTCTATCCCCTCACCGGTCGCAGCGCCGCCCGACGCTTGACCCCTTTATGGTCTCCGGAACGGCATGAAAGTTTGATCTACCTAGATAGATAAAATGAATCCTCTTCTTTTTGGTTTCATTAGATTCCTTTTGGCTCAAGTTTAGCCTCTAATCTTAATCTTTCTCGATGAGCTCATTTGCTAATCTAATCCACTCACTGACTAATTCCTTTTTTTTAATCCAAAAAAGGATGAGTCGAGAAAGTTTCAAATTAAGTGTGAAAAGAGGCGGAAATTTGAAAAAAGAGTAGCAAGAGATGTCTGGAGATAGACACGTCGTCAATCGTCCTTCTTCTTCTTCGTGTCTCTTTGAAATGAAAATGTTAAATAAGAAGAAGAAGAAGAAGAAGACCAGTTCTTTTTTCTGCCCCTTTATATGTCATCTGCGTCTCCGAGGACTCTCGTCTTTCTCTTGTTACAGTCCCCCTCCATCCATTTTCAGGGCGATTTACCCCTATTTAATTCTCACTTTTTTCAAATTCAGGCCATTAGGATTACGGTAGCTCTTATTCAATTAGATTCAGAGACTTTCAGTCACTTTGTGCTTCTTTTCGGTTCCATTTCGCTCCGTGAGAATTGTTAGAAAACTCATTTCCGTTGTGGAGCCAATAGACAATTGAAGGGTTCTCTCGGTTTCAAACTAAAGTTTACATTCTCTGGAAAAATCCACGAAATGTTTGATGCCTTGAGAATCAATCACCATATTATATTATCATTTTTCCCTCTCTTTTCTATTTAATTCCCTCTCGTTTCGAAGTGAAAATGACCGGCTCGAACTTCAATTCGATGATAACTTTCGATTTCTTCTCTCCTTTCGTTTCGCTTATCAATGCCTTCTTCTCCTTCTTTTTTAATCAAAAATGATCGGTGTCTGAGTGTCTTTCGTCGTCGCTTCGGGGCGCTTGATGATCATCATTCCATTTTTTTTTCTTCATATCTTCCCTCCATCACTGATTTTTCGTCGGTTTTTTCGATGACAGTTCTCTCTATGTCTTCGTTCTCTTCGCTCTCATGGTTACCCCAGATTGTGTGTCTAACCGCCTCCATTCCATTCCTCGAAGACACCAAAAGTGCATCATCACCAGATTGTCATTCGATTTTTATTGCTTTTGTCAAATTGTGAACGTGGGAAAGTGCAGTTCCTAGGGTTCTGGGGTACTGTAGCATCATCCTAGAGGCATTGTTAGCTATACTCCTACTGGAATAGTACGCCTAAAAGCAATATCATCTGTGCTCTGAGCAAGACAAGGCCGAGCACATACCTGCCCTTTTATAAAAGGTCCATTTTTATCTTTCTCCTATTAAGAGCTCTGCAAAAAATGTTGCTTTCTTTCTCGTCGCTTCGTTTTTGCGTTTCGTCGTTTCAGGCGCCCGTTATCAAAGTTTTCGGCTCTTCTCTTCTTATTCCACTCAAAAAGTTTTATCAGTCACAAACCCATCTTTCTCTCTCTCTCTGTCTTTTGGCTCTTTTTCCAAAGCGGTAAAAAGAAGAAGAAGACAGAACTCATTTTTGATAGGAAGATATCGGAAATTCAAAAAGCGATCAGAACTTCTCGATTCTTCTTCTTCTTTTTGCTATAGACAAGACGAGAAACAACTTTCTTCTCTTTCTCTTAGTTTAACCTAAAAGTACATCACCAATCTTTTTTTCGGTCAGAAGCGAAAGAAGAAGAAGAACTAGCTTCATTTTTTACCCGCTACACCGTGTCCTTCGATTCCTTCGCTCTCCCCCAATCAGATGATTTTGGTGGTGGGGGTAAAAGGAGAAGGAGAAAAGTACGATCTAATTTTCGTTGTTTCGTCGAAAAAGGGAGGGAACCACCACCCTGGATCACGTGTCATTTGGCACATGTCCATCCTGAATACCAAATTTCCATTGTGTTCCCTTCGTCGCCACGATTCTTTGCTGGTTTTGATTTGTTGTTGTTGTTGTTATGCACATCGACACTTGTACACCCTCACTCACACAGTCATTCCTTTCGCTTTTTTGCGTCTTTTTTTTTCGAATTGCCCCATCCACCACTTCCAGGGGGAGAGCTATTCGTTCCAGCTCCTCGAGCTACTGCTGTTCGAAGAGCTATAAGGGGTGGAGCAGCGTAAACATTCGGAGGTCTTGAAAGAGAAGACACGCTTCTTCTCCTTTTTTTCAGTCTGACGACGACGACGGCAACGTCGACGTCGCAAAAAAAGAAAAAGCAAAAAGAAGAAGGGAACGGGGGGAGGGAGAGCTCTGTCTACCCCCCGCTATGACTGCCTGAGCAATTCATGAGAGAGTTGGGGTCTCTCGATTTTCAGTTTTCTCTCTTTCCCTTTTCTAGATATGTGTTCGTCGTTTTTTTTTTTCAGGCCTCCCTTTTTCAGCTCTCTCTATTTTTCAGCCATTCCGTTCCTCTTCTTCTTCTTCTTCCTTTTTTTTCGTTCGCCATGCTACTATGTTTTTGCCTTTGCCACCACCACCCCGACTACTAGTAGCTATTGCTGTTCGTTCACTGCTCACTTCGCCGTCATTTTTGGCTTACAGTATTTTGGAGCTGAGCAAGAGCACAATAACAAGGAATGTATTTCCTTCTTCTTCACTTCTGACTTTTAGTTGTAGTTTTGACATCTATAAGTCCAAAATCAGATGATCAGAATGTATTCGATTAGTCCTCTCGCACCTTACTCACACCTTCAGAAATCTTCTAAAAAAGTGTTCCATGTGCATCACTTGAGCTATTTCATTGCACTTTTCACATTAAGATTCTTCATATCTGAAATCATATGCACTTGATTTAAACTTTTATGAATAATAATTGCCAATGCACATACACTCCTCCTCCTCCTCCACCTAATTATAGTTCTGCAAAAACTTCAAGAAAAAGAAGAAGAAGTACAATCTCGAGACTCTTAAATTGAGCTATTCTCAGATATTGAGCCAAAAGAGCCGCGAAAGATCTGAGCTCCGATGACGTGGAACTATTCCCTCCGAAATGCCATCCCTCCCCATATTATCGGGTCATTCTGGTGTCGCCGCCGCCGCTCCCTCTGTCCCCAGTCAGTCATGTGCTTTTTCTTCGTTTTTTTTTCGTCGGTCTCTTCCTTTACTTTCCGTTTTTCATCATCTTCTTATAGACTCTCCTCTTTGGGTGCCACCGACTTGATAGATTCCCATGGAATTCTCTTGAAAATCGTCGCTACAGTACCCTGACATGTGAACGTGTGAAAAACGTGAAGAAGGAAAGGAGAACAAGTTGAAAAATTGTTACACACTCCCTTTCCCCCTTTATCACCACTTTCTCACTCTCTTCTTTATCTTTTTCTTCTTCGATTTGTCTTCATCTCTCACCCTTCGATCTCAAAAACCATCCTCTATGGATCTGTATTCTCGGATACTGTAGTACACACGGAATACGTGATCTTTTGGAATTGCTCATCTTCCATTAATCCTCTATATGAAACATTTGGATCCTCTTCCGAACCAATCAAGCTCTCTCTCTCTCTTTTCATCTCTTCTGACCTTTTTTCTTCTTCTGACTTTTCCATCTATGATAATCTCTTGGAAATGGATTTCTGATTGGCTTCAAATCTTGGATATAAAAGCAAGAAGATACGAGAGAACTTTTCCATATATTAGTAGTTTGTAACTTTCCTTCAAAATTTCAAAGAAGAATTCAAAGATCCAAAAGATATCTCAAATTTCTTTTAATCCTTCCCCTTTTCCATCCCATTTTTGCCTCTTCTAGAGTACACCTGCCGTACTCGCGGGAAGTCGTGTGATGACTAATCACTCTCTACTCTTTTGCTCCGAAAGAGAAAAAGGAGAGAGAGACTTCTTCTTCCGCCTTCTTCCGGCCTCTCAATATATTCCTAGAAGGAGTATGTATATATTTGAAGGATAAGAGCAGTTTCTCTATTCATAAATTTTCAGAAACTTTTGATCCAAGAGCTCTTTTAGGATCACTGATTCAAAAGTGCACGGCTAACTTGACTAGACAATTATTCATGCATGTGTTGCTGCTGTTTGGAGTGAGTTCCCAACGTCTTTGAGAAATTCCTCGTTTTGAGAATCTGAGAATTCTCAGATCTTCTCTCTTTTTTTAAATGCCAACCTTGGAAAGGTCAATTAAATCTTCCTTCCATCGCC
Source organism: Caenorhabditis brenneri (assembly GCA_000143925.2). Classification (NCBI taxonomy): domain Eukaryota; kingdom Metazoa; phylum Nematoda; class Chromadorea; order Rhabditida; family Rhabditidae; genus Caenorhabditis; species Caenorhabditis brenneri. The sequence goes on along the minus strand of GL379884.1, from coordinate 515,493 downwards.
TCTTTATTCTTTTCGCATAAATTTGTCGTCGTCCCCGCACTGGTTGTTTCCCCATCTGCGCCTCTTTGGTGCTTCTTTGTCTCTGAATAGACCACCCATCAGAGGTGCGGGGAAGGATGCCACGACGACGGGGCACTAATGGTGAAAAATTAGAAGACATTTGAGAAGACCTCCGGCCGGAGAGACTGTCTTTTGAAGAAATCGAAGAGACGGTATCTCCATTCGGAGAGATTCTTTGCTTCTTTGTCTATCTGCGCCCTGATCTCTATCTAGAAGATTTTGTACGTCATCGGACACTATTCCCTGCAATTGAAGAGCATGATTTCAAAAACAGTCTAGGCAGGAGCATCGCAAGATGCACCCAGACCTCATTTATCACCTCTTCACCCCTATCTCTTCTTGGCCCCTTGATCATTCTTAACCTCTCGAAAGAAAGATTTCTTCCATTTTTCTTATCATCTTATCACCTCACCCCATTCTCTTTTCGTCTTTTTCCAAGTTGTTCGCTT
>GL379884.1:489940-514764 GCA_000143925.2 Caenorhabditis brenneri | reverse complement strand
TTCTCTTTTCGTCTTTTTCCAAGTTGTTCGCTTACTCCTTTTCTCCTCTGTTGCAACAAAAAGTCTTCTCCTTCCCATCCCATTCCCCCTTCCCTCCTACCACCACCACCACCACGACAAATGGCTTCACGGGCGCCTGAGGAGCGCGCGCCGGGAGAGAAAGATGGGATCATCTCATCCAGCAGCATTTTTCGTTATGCCTTCTTTTTCTTTCTTTTTTCTTTTTTCTCCCCCGTTGTGCTCCCGAGAGAAAGATTCTGTGTCATTTGCTCAGGAGATAGAGAGAGGGAGAGAGAGCTCATGATCTTTTTTTCTGCTCCTTTGTCAATTAATTTCTGTATTTTCTCTGAAACTCTCTTTCTCTTTTTATTCTGAGCAATTTGCAAGAAGTGATGTCTTCATCTGATGATGATGACGTTAATAGAGATAATCCCGATAAAAAGTTTCTTCCCCTCCCACTAATCTGTAAAGTTCATTTTTTGCCCCGTCGTTTCTCTCTCTTTTACTTACGTAACACGTTTCCTCTCTCTCTTTCCTTTTAAAAATCTCATTTATATTCCAGAGAAATCATCCAGAAAGCTTTCAAACCGAAGGAATCTTCAAACCTCTTTCTCTCTCTACTCACCTCAATTGTCTCTTTTTTTTCTACTAGAACCCCGTAAAACAGTTCAAACTGCTGCCTTCACTCTCCACCCCTTCTTCCTCTTTCCTTCCTATTTCTACTTCGAATATTCCGAGTATCACTGCTGGTCCGACTTATACGACACTACAGAATCACTTGCCACTGCAATTCCATCAATTGCAAATTCTTCAGCAGCCTCCTTCATTTATTCCTGATACCTCTTCCTCTTCATCCTCCTCGTCGACGTCTTCATCGCTAGCTGAGATTCCTGAAGACGTTATGTTGGAGATGTTAGTGGATCAGACTGCCGACGCATCCTCATCGGCATCCACTTCGACGTCGTCGGTGGTTTCCTCTTCCAATAGATTCGGTGGTGGAGCTGATGCCTTCCTGAACACTCCGGATGATGTTATGATGAACGATGACCTTGAGCCTATTCCCCGTGATCGATGCAATACGTGGCCGATGCGACGACCCCAATTGGAACCGCCGTTGAATGGGAGCCCAATGATTCATGACCAGATTCCTGAAGAAGATCCTGAGTATGTGGTTCCCCCTCTCTCTCAAGTTTCTTCTTAGAAAGAAAGAAGCATTCACGTGATTTCTTTCGTTTTTTTTTGCTGTCTGGAGCTGCCCCGACATGCACTTTGACATATGCTTCCTCTAGAACATTCTGTTCCGCTTCTCTGGGTCTCTTTTGGAGGAAACCGGATTAACAAAAAAACCTAATCCCTTTTCGCAAAAAAGGAACGGCTGAAGCAAATTGTTAGATCATTTTATAATATATCTGAGAGCAACCAGAAAAACAATAATGAACAAAAAACCACCAGAAAAACTAAGAAAATAAATAAAAAATGCTCTGGAACAATCCATACTAATCCCCTCAGCTGTTACAGCCTATTCGGTAGCAGTGAGCAATGCGGACGACTCGGTGGACCATCGACAAACGGATCGACTGCAATGCTTCACTCTCCAGATGGAAACAGTTCGCATCCAAATGCATTCGGAAATGAGTGAGTTTGGGATGAGGGGGTGCACTTTTATTAGAGGGAACATAGTTAATTACTAATAAGCTGATGACGCAAAAATTGGATTCAGGTTCATTGTGGATCAGAAATTAGTTCTACTAGGTTTCATGTCCTTATATTAGAGAGTTTCGTTGAAACTGACCATTATCATCAAAATTGAACTTTATCATTACTCAACTGACTACCTCTCTCTCTATACAAACGGTACCAGTTGGTTTCATTCGTATAGAAAGTTAACTCTGCGAACACTCTGTCTTTCCAATTTTCTGCTCCAATCGTCACTTTCGCAACAAACTCCTCTTGTTCTGTTCAAATCATTATATACTGATAACCGACTTTAGGTGGTGTAGTAGAGTGAAGAATTCACATTCAAAAAGCTTATCACTAGAAAGAAAGTCAACCTTGTTTTTTTTTATTGAAGAGAGTGGAAGAGTTCCTGCTCCCTTCTTCCTATTCTTCATTCTAAAAAAATGATTCTAACCTACCCCTCTTCTTCCTATACTATGCTAGATTTCACATGTACGAGTATACCGATACGGTAGGCAAAAGAATATCAAAAAGAATCAATTTCATAACCGTTCCCCAAAGATATTACAGAATGTCCGAATCGCCAGACGACGCAGCGTCGCAAAACTCGAAAAAGGCGACGACCAGACGGAATGCGTGGGGAAATATGTCCTACGCCGAATTGATCACTACAGCCATTATGGCAAGCCCAGAGAAGCGGCTGACATTGGCTCAGGGTATGTTTCGAGAGGGATAATGTAGATTTGGAGATTTTCAAAATTTCAGAAGTCTAGCGATATTGTAGCTTAGGAGGATCAGATTTTTAAATCTAAATGAGATACATTAGCTTTCAAATCTTGGAAACTGAAAAAAATAGTGTAAGATCTAGTGGCTTCATATTCTTGAATGATCAGGGTTACGGTAGTTTTCTAGATCTAGTAGTAATGAGGACAGAAACTCGAAGATAACTTTTCAGCACGGGTTACTGTAGGTTCTGCGACTTCCAAAGTTTTTCCTGGGGGGTCACCTGACATTTTGCGCGTTTTCTCACAAGACTTTTTCTCACGAAACATCTAAAATGTTGCGAAGAACGGCGCGGAACGAGATGGCACCGTTTATCTTTTTCCCTGTGTCTCCGCGTGTTCCACACTCTCTCCGCCGTTCTTGCTGACCATGCAGATTGATATCACATTGATACGATTTTTTTGGCAGCAGCAGCCTCCCCCACCAATTTTATGGCGCCTTGTGGAAAAAAGAACCTTTCAAAACGGCAGGAACTTCATTTTTTCAGTATACGAATGGATGGTCCAAAATGTGCCATACTTCAGAGATAAGGGAGATTCGAACAGTTCGGCTGGATGGAAGGTTAGTTTATTTCTTGATTTTTTTTTTCGTGTAATATTTGGGAATCGCTCTGAAAATATCCGAAATCCCTCCACGTGAATTCTGAAAATTCACCTCAAAACGGATTCTTCTTCATCCCAACGACAAGGATTCATGCACACACAATGGACAATTGTTCCCTTCTTCCCTTTCAGTCTAGTCTCCTCGTATTTTTTAATAAATAAAAAATGTGTGAGAGAGCTCTTTGTTGAAGAGCTGCTTTGTCCCCCCGTCCCTTTCTCCACACCCTCACGCGGAATTCAAAAAAGAACCCTGGGGGTAGTGGAAGGAGGACGCTTACCCCCAGCAGTACTTCTCTCCTGAAATAGCCCTCTTCTCTGCAAAAAAAGAGACATTTGGGCGTGACTTAGTACGCGGTGTCCCCCCTCCTGGTGCCGCCAGGCTCCGCGCGGAAAGAGAGACGGAGAGAGCAAGCACCTAGTCCGCTCCCTCCACGAGGAGCCGCCGTTCCCACATACACATGCCAACGGACCTCCATGAACACAGAAAGAGAGCACGCGGGAGGGAACAGAGACACTGGATGGCACTGGAAAACAAACGGGTGCAGGCGCCACCGCCCCGCATGACAGCGGTGGCCCTGGGGGTGACAGACGACGAGAGTTCCGTTTTTCGAAATGGAACTCTCTCCCCCAGGCTGCCTGCACACAGGGCACCACCACGCGGAATGAAGAAGCGCCCGGCGCCACGAGAGCCCAGGGGTAGCACTACCAGGCGACAGGGGGCATGAAGAAGGGATGTCTTTTCTTCTCTTCTTTTTTTGCTACATTTCTATCCATTCTCTCCCCCTTCTTCACTTCACTTAAATTAGTTGCATTCTTCACTCAATATGTGTCTATTTTTTCTTTTTACTTTCGTTTTTGATGAGAATTGTTTGCTACAGTATCCCTCTAGGAATAGGAATTATAGGACATATGAATTTCTACAGTACCCTCTTTTTTCTGCTAAATCGAATTAGCCCTTCCTCCTTTCGTTCCACTCTCGCGAAGCTCGAATGAACACGGTCTCAGGCCTCTTCTTCTTTACATTTATATTTTTTGTTGATGACTTCTTACTTCTTCATCTCAATGTCCGGTCGTTAACCATACAAGGATCATAGATTCTGTGTACTACCAAGTATTGTCCCCCGTTCCCTTCTGCCTTCGGAGTGTCTCAAGGTTCGGACAATTTCGGAACTCGATGAATACTGAAGGAGATCTTGTGAAAGATTTGAAAACACAGTTTATCCGTGGCTCGCGAATTTCGGAAAGTTTCAAAATTGTCTGAGCTCCAAAATTCTTGAAACAGCTTGGAGCTCATGGAACGAATCCTAGCTCTAAACCGAGTACATACGGCCCTAAGTCTTCTGTCAAATTCGATCCTCATCAGCCCCAAAAAAACAGAAAACACACAAAATATATATTCTATAATATTTCATCATGATCTTAGACTAAGAGTCAGCCGACCTCTTCCGGTAGACCAAAACAAGCTCTCACCGTGTTACTAAAACACAAACTAACACTGGATATATTGGGGAAGAAGTAAACAAACCATAAGAAGAAGGCTGGAACTTTTCGGTCAGTCTGCTCTCATTCTCTCCGCCCGAACAGTCTAGACACACCCCTTTCCTTAATTCATTCTTTTTATTCTAAGAATCGACGAAAGAGGTGGTCCTCCCCTGAAAGCGACGCCTTCCAGACCTTTCTGAAATTCATTATTTATTCTTGGAATTGAAGTATCCTTTGCATGAAGGAGATTCTGATCGAAATATGAGGATCAAGAAGAAAATGAAGAAGATCCACGTGTTCTTCATCTTCAAATCATCCGGAGAGTGAGAGAGCAGAGGGTGCCACAAAGAAACACAGAAAAAAAAACGAAAAACAAAAAGTTCGATCGCCCTTTTCACACTGTTTCTTCTCTTTTCGTTCGTTTACCTCCACATTCTTTCTCTCTCTGTCACAAGATTTTTTGATTTTGCATCGTCCTCTTTGGCCTCCTTTTTTTTTGAAGAAAATGACCTGAAAGTTCTTGTTTTGATCTAAACTTTTTAAACCCTTTCTCTTTTTCCGAGAAAAAAAAACCTGAATTTCAAGAACTGAGTTAATCCTAGAATTATTGTAGAAGTTCACGTTGCCATGTTCAACTCAGTTTTTGCTCCCTAGGTTACTGTAGAAGGATCCTAGTTGGTTTTAGCTTATATGACTTTTTCATGATGCTTCCGTTTTGGGTCCTAAGACTCCTAGGATTACTGTAGGTTCTAGAACAGAACCTTGTTGTTTTTGACTATATACATCATGAGCACCATCATCATCATCGAAACTCATGTTGTTATGGAGAAGAAGGAAATTAGTATCTTCTTTCCGCATGACTACTACTCGTTTCCTCAAAGATCGGGCTCTTTTTTCTTCAACTAATAAGACTCAAGGGGCTACGATACTTTTTCTCTAGTCAGGTGTATTTTTTTCGGAAAAAGTAACCAAATACATTATTATCCCCCTCTCTGCCAATTAGAAGGTTTAGAATGAAAATGTGAAAACAAGAAATTATAGGGAAAGAGAAGAAAAATGATCAGAACAACACTATTATCTAGTCATATTGTAGAGAAGCAAGGTAACCTTTTTTGCCAAAAAATTCCTCTCTATCACATTTGGTCCTTCCTCCTACTTCCAACTACTGGTCATGTGTCTTCTTCATTTTTTTCACATTTCAATCTATCTGTTCGTTTCTTTTCTCTCTCATCAGCAGACGTAGTCTCTTTGTCGGCCGATCAGCAGCAGCACAGTCACAACCCTCCTCCCTACCACTTTCCGCCATCATCATCAACCATTTTTCTCTCGTTTTTTCAACATTCTCACACTGATATATATATTTGAAAGTTGCCATTCATTCATTCAATCTATTGGTTAGATTTTTCGGATTCTTTGGAATTAATGATGAGAGGGTTACGGTAGATCCGATTTTCTGAAATTCTGAGAAAGTGGTGGGAGGGAAAAGGAAAAGTACAGTAGTATCCTCATAATAGGGTTTTGAATGCGGTAGCAAGGATACTGTAGATGCTCTGAGAGGTTCTCAGAGCTACAGTACTCCCTTCTCAAACTGATCTTTCATTTTTCTTGAATTCCAAAGAAAAAGTTTCTAGTTTCTTCTCAAGTCACATGCCACCCACCCAACCAAAAAGAGATTTCTGTTTGAAACAAACTCCAAAATGTTCTTTTCTGATCATCAAACCTTTTATTATTATGGGAAAGAAATATAATTCTGATTCATTCCCCTCCCTTTTTCTGAAAACAAAATCTCAAAGATCATTTTTTGGAATTTTAGCAGCAGTAGCTCTTTTCCTCCTCCTCCTTCTCTCACTTTTTTCTTCCATGTGACTCTTCTCTCACTGACCCACCACAAAGCTTTTTTCTCACTCTTCCTCATTTTTTTCACATTTAAAAAAAAGAAGGAGAGTTCCTTCGTGTTCTTTATGATGATGTTTTGATGACCTTTTAGAGTACTGTTCCCTTCCCTCCACCTCCACACTTTTTCTCAGAAAATGAGCATCATTTGAGGGAGAGCCCCCGAGTAGATTAGCCTCGTTTTATTCGGCATTTTTCGCCCAAAAATAGAATGAAAGTTTTTTCGGAGGCAAATGTAATCCATTTCGTGAGTTTTGGAGCTCTCCTCGAAAACGAGCCGTTTATTGCATTTTTTCATCATCGAATCGTCGAGATTTACGACCACTTTATTGGCTTTTAATCTCGCCTCGCACGCTTTTCCAATATACGGCAAATTTTAATTAAATGCTGTGTCTTGGACACTGAATCCAGAAGAATTTGAAAATTGGATTCCTGGATCGGAATTTTTTTGCCGCGTCATCCTGGAGAGATTTTGAAGGACTTTATAAGAATTCTTCCAGATCCAGAAAATCCAAAGATTCTAGAGAACCTAAGATCTGGAAATCAAAAGATTCTGAAGATACCAAAAAATAAGATTCTTTGAGAACAGAAAATGTTGCTGATCTTACGAAAATTCCCAGAGCCTAAATTATAGTTTTCCGTGTGAGTTCACATTGAAATCAGAAGAGTTGTACTTCCTCCTTCTTCCCTTCACTCTTCACCACCAGTAGTTAGTCATCATATCCCATATAATCGAATTTCATCATATCCAGATGCATTTGGTCGTGAAAAGTGATGAAGGGGAAGCGAAAACGTGACTCTCTTCACTGATATACGTATGTATCTTTTGATATTTTATATACGAATGAAAGCTTTGACGACGGCTCAGATTAAGACGGACGGCAACGAATTTTTCGACTTTATAAGAGGATTTGGATGATTTAAAGGGAGAGTCTGAGATGGCTTCTTCCTCTTCTTCCTGACTCAACCACTTCTCAGCTCATTTTGTCATCCAAAAGATCACTTTTTTTCATTACTAGTTGTCAAGAAAAACGAGCGAACGGACGGACGGGAGGGATGAATGGTTATTTAATTGGCAGACGAGTGTGATGCGGGAAAAGAAGGCGTAATGGAGAGACAGACGGCTGAAGAGAACCCCCTTCCTGACAAAAATGAGAATTGACAGATTGAAAGATACTGTAGGAGTACTGTAGCAGAGAATAATCTAGAAGTCAGTGGATTACTGTAGCTCTAATTGGCTTTTTTCGGCGAGTTCATCGGAACTAGTGAGCTTAGACGGCTCTCCAAACCATAGTTGTGACGGGCCGGCCCGGTGAGCCCGGCAAGCCCGGCCCGGCTAGCCCGGCAGGCCCGGACAAGAGGCGCGAATTTTGAACTTTTTTCAAAACCCGTTGAATAACAATAGTTAGTGTAGTTTTTGAGCTTCATGAGTTTGTTTTACAATAATTCCTTGATAGCAAAACACTTTAATGCTTTCATTACGAAAACTATTGAAAAAAAAAATTTTTTTTTTGAAAAAAATTTGGAAAAATTCGAAAAAAAAAATTATCCGGGCTTACCGGGCCGGGCCGGGCTTCCGGGCTACTCCGGGCCGGGCTTCAAAATCACAACTATGCTCCAAACCGAAGCAATTAGGATAAATACGGTAGTTGAGCTGGTTTCGCCGACATGTGAAGATTACTGTAGATCTAATTGGATTCAGAATACTGTAACTCACTTATAAGGAAATTAGGAACCAAAAGTTCACTAGAGCAAGTGTATGGAGTCCTTGTTTTCTTCATCTTCTTTCATCCCAGGAATCCAGCACTTTTTCTAGTTCCGCTTATAGAATACTCTGTGTTTTCTCTCCGTCTCTTTCTCTCTCTTCTCCCTGCCTTCCGTATGTTCCAGTACTCAATTTGTACTGTAAACAACCCCGTCCGTCGCCACGTCATCTTTGAATACACAGGCACACACACTTGCCAAAGTGCATAACCTTTTGTGCCCTCTCTTACTCGTGTGTTCACCTTCTCTCCGCCATTCAATCCCTTCCGCACATAATGGGTCGCCTTTTTTGGTTTGAGACGGACGGGGTGCTCTACTCTCTCCCACGGGGAGCTCTCACCACCCGCCTGGGCGTGTGTGCAATTAGCCGCCTTCCCTTCTCTCGATCAGCTGCTCCGTGAAGAGAGAGAGAGCTCTCCGTTCGTTTTTATTCCTCTTGAGAGGGGTACTGTTCCCTTTTTAGATGAAAAAAAAAAGAGAAAACGACTGCTTCTCTTTGTTAGAATCTCTCTTGAGTGGAAGAAGAAGGAGAAGAAAGACGATTTCTTTTTTAGAAAATGAAGAAAGAAGAAGAAGTAATAGTACCTCTCCCTCCTTTCCTCGTCTTCTCCTTAAGAAGAAGATATCTGTCACCAAGATCGGGTGATGATGATGTTCCAGCAGTCTTTCCTCCGTCTCTTCATCTCTCGCCTCACCTACCTATCCTACCTACCTACCAGCTGATCGGTGGCTGGAGAGAAAAGAAAGAAAACGCTGCGCTTCATCCAATGGCATACTGTCTTTATCGTACTCTCAAGGTCTTCGTTTCCTCTCCTCCATCCTTTTTTGTTTCTTTCTCTCTTCTTCTGATGAAGGAAAGAAGAAAAGAATGAATGGAAAAGATGGCCAGCCATACTCACTCTCGTCTCTTTTTTTTCCGTCGTCTCCTCCTCTTTTACACGCACACACTCACACACACACAAAAAGCGAACGCGGTGTTCTTCTACTTTTTCTCTCTAGGCCACCCTCCAGCTTTTCCCTTGTGTTTCTTCTCTTCATTCCGAACGGAACGTCCTCCTCCTCCTCCTCTTCACCACCATCTCATCACACCGACGAGATGTCTCTTTTTTTCGCTACGCCCGCACCCAAACGACTCTCTCTCTTTTTCCGTTGTCCGTTCATCTCCGGCCAACACCAATGAGGCAAAGAAGAGGCCACCTCCACCACACTCCTCCAGCCATCTGTCTCGTGTGTGTTCGTTCGCCTTTTTGATGCTCCTTTCTCCTCGCCTTTTTTATGTGACTCTTTTTTATATATGGAATGGATGGCCTGCCAGTTTGACAGAATTTTATATATGGTTCTAAATTGGCCGTTTTTGGCGGGTTTTTGATAAATTTTTTGATTTTAATCGGCAAAAAATGACCGCGTTTCCAAAATACTTTCCACGAGAAGAAGCCTCGTTTTGGGAGCATTCTGATGCAGAAGTATTCGAAATAGACTCTAAAATCGGTGATTTTGAACTCAAAATTTAACCTTTTGAGGCCTAAAATAGCAATTTGCTGCCAAAAATGAACATTCTGTCATCTTTTTTCCAATTCGCAATTCTACAGTTCTATAGCCAGGAATTCCCAGTTTTGAGTAAATAGGCTTTTTTAAGACTAAGTTTTACATTTTGAAGCCGATTTCCCCTATATTTAATCTAAATTAGTCAATTTCTCTCGTTTTTTTTGGAAATTGGAAACCTCTCCTAATTTCCTGTTAATTATAGTCTTTCTCTCCATTCTCACTCAATTTTTCGCTGAATTCAAACAAAAGTTGAAGTTTTTCCTGTCAGTTTCTACGAACTTTCAATTTCCGTCATTTTTCATTCCGCAACTTCTCTAATTAAAAAAGTATTTTAAACTTCTCGAAATTGCCAATGCCATTCTATTAGAAGAAGTTCCTGGTGTTCATTTTCCGATGTGATCCTCCTAAGCTTCTTAGTCGTCCCTGTCCGCTCTTCCCGGTGTCTACATTCCCTTTTTTTTTTGATAAAAAAAACTCTCCGTGAGGTATCAAATATATATTTTTTCTCTCTTCGATCTCCCATTCCACTTTTTGTCCCGCCGGGGTGTTCCTCCGTCGTCCGCCGTCGCTGCTGCCTCAGCCTCAGTTGTCGAACGAAGAACGAAACGAACGATTTTCTGTTCTCTCTCCCCCAGGCAGTCATCTCTCTGCATCAGCAGTACTGGCCGTTCCTTCCACCGTCTCTTTGCCCAGGCGCCCTCCTCCCCCAGTAAAATTGAAAGTGTTAGCACTAGGGGGGAGACGCGACTAAAAAAAATTGAGAGAGAGAGGACACATAAAAAGTGTTCCTTTTTTGTTGAGAGGAGGAAGGAATAGTTAGCATAGTTAGACACACAATCCATCCCCATTTCGATTCTTTCCCCGTTCTCCGTTCACCTTTTCCCATTTTTGTACTCGAAAGGTACTGTAGTGTGGATTCTTGATTCACTCAATTCTTTTGCAAAACGATGTATTGAATGTTTCAAAACAGAACCCCCCTAATCTTTACCTTCTCCTTATCAAAGTGACAATAATGATAATAACACGTGCCTTCTCCGTTTCTCTCTTTTTACCGCATTGATTTTGATGAGAAAGAGAACGCTTTTGGATTACTGTAGTTTCAGAATTGAGATTACGGTATCATAGGTTGGCATATTTTTGCTTGAAAAAGCTGTTACTTCCAGAATCGGGTTACTGTATTCAGACCGTATGGTTTTACCGCGTTTTCGTACTCGTATACCGTCTAGAGAACTTACAGTTTTAGGTTACGGTACCCTAGTCCTAGATTATTGGCATCAGTGACTTCTTAAATTGAATTCCTGTAGTTCCTCCGATTTCCCCCACTTTCCACTTCTCTTTATGCCAATTTTCGCCCTTCTCCCCTTTTTTCCTATCTGAATCCGTATTTTGCCTCTATTTTCCGTTCTCCCTAACCGCTTTGAACCGTCTAAAATCTCCAGAAGAAGCCCCTACTCCGTTCGAATCTCGTCGACTATCTTCTCCCTTCGTCTCAAGGAGCTCCTCATTCTTCAGGATGAACGACTCCTTAGACGACGATTTCCCGCCGGAGCCACGCGGGAGATGTTACACGTGGCCAATGAATCAATTCGATCCGAATCTCATTCCACCCCACCATTACAATCCGTATCAGCCGATCCACCATCATCAACAACTTCCACACATGCACAATCTTCCACAGCCACTTTTGAATCTAAACATGACGACGTTAACGTCTTCTGGCAGCTCTGTTGCCAGTTCAATTGGAGGCACTGGAGGAGGAGGAGGCGGAGCCAACGCAACGACGCAAGGCTCACCCTCTGGAGGAGGAGGGTGCAACCAGCAGGCCTCTGGTTCTGGTGGTGGCTCCAACGGGTCGCCATCACATCATCACCACGAGCAAACCGTTGGTCAAATGCTTGCGGCGACGGTGCCATCGTGCTCATCTGGAATGACACTTGGCATGTCACTCGGAATGTCACAAGGCGGCGGTCCAATGCCACCAAAAAAGAAGCGTTGCCGTAAGAAGCCGACGGATCAGTTGGCACAGAAGAAGCCGAATCCGTGGGGTGAGGAGTCGTATTCGGATATTATTGCCAAGGCGTTGGAATCGTCGCCGGATGGAAGGCTGAAGCTTAATGAGATTTATCAATGGTTTTCTGATAATATTCCCTATTTTCGAGAACGATCCAGTCAAGAAGAGGCCGCCGGATGGAAGGTAAGATCGAAAGAAAATGAGTGTCCGTCCTTGACATTTTTGCTGCTGCGCGGAGATTGTTGTACTTCTCAGAGATAAATTAGATTAGAATCTATTCAAAGTGCCGTTTTAATAGAGGTATAAAAGATCTAACCGGATCTGGAAGCCTAAAGTTTAGTGCAGTTGTATAAGAGGTCAAATCTAGCTTTTCAAGCCGAAATTCGAGGTTTTTTGACGCTTTGATCTCGTTTTCCATCTTTGAAGATCCAAATTTTTAATTTTTTGGAAAACGGTGGTTTTTTCATGAATATCTAATGAAGAAGTAATTTGTCTTCTTCTTCCATCCTCATTTTCTCCCTCCCAGCTTCTTCACACTCCTCGTTTTCCATACTATTTCCTCTCATTCCCTTAATCATAATGACCACTACCAGTACCCCTAAAAAGGATGCTCCGTCCTCCTCCCTCGCCTCCCCTCTTCCACGATGAAAAAAGGAAGAAGAAGAAGAAGGGGTGGCTGGCACGTCCCGGTCCCAATCCTCTTTTCCTCTTTCCATGAATGAAGGGATAGAGAAGAGAGAAAGAGACCCTTCTCTTCTTCTGCAACATTCTCAAAGAAGCAAAAATGCAAAAAAGAGCAAAAGAAGAAGAAGAAACGCCCCTACCCTATTAGTTGGGTTTCCTGCTCCTTTTTGCTCTCTAAGTCTCTTCGAATAGTGCCAATCTATCGCTCGAAGTGTCTCTATGTTGATCAGAAGAGAGTGACCAGTTGGGGAGCAGTAAATGCGTTTTTGAGAAAAAGAGAGGACGGAGAGGAGCTGGAGAGCAATTAAAATAGAGAGATTCCAGTGGAGAATTGGGCACAAGAACTAGACTGCCAAAGCGCCTGAGGCGCGCAGAGCAAGCAGACAAAAATACTCAAAAAACTAAGGAAAAAATATTTTTTAAAAATTACAGAATTATGGTAAACAGAGCGATTCCCAAAGTAACACAACAAAAATTGTTACAGTACCACCTACCAGACCCCTAATCCCCGCTATTTTCAGAATTCGATTCGTCACAACCTATCACTTCACTCTCGCTTCATGCGCATTCAGAATGAGGGAGCCGGAAAGAGTTCGTGGTGGGTCATCAATCCAGAAGCCAAACCGGGACGGAATCCACGTCGCACTCGCGAGAGATCCAACACCATTGAGGCCACTACTAAGGTTTGTTTTTTTTTTCTTTTTTTTTAAACAGAAAATTTTTTATAACAGAAACCTCTATTTGAAGAGGTTAGCTTGATTTCATGGGCCCTTTTATCATCGAGAACGTTGAAATCCCAGCCGTTATATCTGAGGAAATCTCTAGACTGAGAAAACTTGACTACAGTAACCCTTATCTTTTTACAGGCTCAACTCGAGAAGACTCGCCGCGGAGCCAAGAAGAGGATAAAGGATCGTGCCGCTCTCATGGGATCTCTTCACTCGGGACTCAATGGAAACTCTGTTGCCGGATCGATCACATCAATTCAGAATGATCTGTATGATGATGACTCGATGCAGGGACAATTCGACAATATTCCAGGCTTCAGGTACTATTTTGAGCTGATTTTGACGGTTTTTAACCCATTCTTTTATTTAAGACCACGTACTCAATCGACAATGTCTGTCCCTGGAAATTCGTCGCGTGTGTCTCCATCAATTGGAGCCGAGATCTATGATGATCTGGAATTCCCATCGTGGGTTGGAGAGACGACTCCAGCAGTTCCACAGATTCCAAATGATCTCGTCGATCGAACCGATCAGATGCGTATCGACGGTGGAGGAGCCAATGGAGGAGTGAATGGAATTCAGATCAAACAGGAGCCGAAACCCATAAAAACCGAGCCAATCGCCCCACCACCATCGTATCACGAGTTGAACAGTGTCCGTGGACCGTGTGCTCAGAATCCATTGCTCCGTAATCCAATTGTGCCAAGCACCAACTTCAAACCGTTAGTTCCTTTTTATCCAATTGCTAGTCTCGAAGGGTTCGCCAATAGGTATAGTCTTTTTTTCGAAATTTTGAGTGCAGTTGTCCTGTGTGTCTTTTCTATTCTTCTTTTCACTTCTACTCAATTAACTTTTTCCATTTTTCTATTATTTAACAATGATTACTGTGGGGAAGAAGGCCTTATGAAGGACTACTCTATCAAAAGTTTTCCAAATGATTCTCCGTTCTCCCCACTGTAATTCCATTTTCCCATCCCTATTTTTCTTCTTTCCTTCTCTTCCCTAACCTCTTCTTTCATTCCAGAATGCCTCTCCCTGGAGCATATGGAAACTATCAGAATGGTGGAAGTACCACCAACGCCGGTGGATGGTTAAACTCGGTGCCCACCAGTCTTCCCGGCATTCAATCGTGTGGAATCGTCGCCGCTCAACACACTGTCGCCTCATCGTCGGCTCTTCCGATCGATTTGGAGAATCTGACACTTCCGGATCAGCCACTGATGGATATGGATGTGGATGCACTCATACGACACGAATTATCACAGGCTGGCGGACAGCATATTCATTTTGATTTGTAAATTCACACTGTCAATCAATCTATTCCGATTTCCAATTCCCAATGCCAAATCATCCATATTCTTTTTATTCTTTTTCTTCTTTTGGTGTTCGAAAGAGAGCAATGCAGCGAATGAGGTGAGTAGTGCACTTGTAATAGAGGGAATTCGAGATTAGATAAGGGGGATCTCTAGGAATTTAAGATTACTGTAGCCTATTCGTCGTTTCTCAGCTTTTGATTCCACTAGGATTACTGTAGTTGGATCTAGAACTCTAGAATTACGGTAGTTTTCAAACCAGTGGTTACTGTAGATTACTGTACTTCTTTAACCCCATTCAATTCAATTTCTTTTCAGAAATCTTTCCGAATGTTCATCCAACTGTGCATCCAAGAATCCACATCCCGACTCTCTGTCTCCCTCCAAAAATACAGTTCTTTTAAATGATCCTCTCTTTTTCTCTGTTACCACCATTTTTTTTTCAAGTTTTCCCCCATTCTTTTTCCCTCTTCCCGCCCCCGTATCCCAGTGACGTCGTGTAATAATTAATATGAAAATATACCTCTCTTCCCATTTTCATCATCTCAAAACCTCCCCTTTTTTATTGCGACACAAAACAATATCCCCCGGCGATACCTCTCTTTTTTCATTCATTTTTTTTTGAAATTCCCTCCAAAAATCCAGGTTTTTTCTGTCTCAAAACACACCCAAACCTTTAATTCCTACCTCCAAGTAACCACCGAATTTTCCTGTTTTTTCACATTTTTCTCTGTTTTTTCTTGATTTTTTCTGTAAATTACTTCTTTTTTCTATTCGAAAACCCCGACACATTCCCCATTCTGTCTTTATTTTTGAAATCAAAGTTTTTCAGAAAAGTTTCCTCGTTTTTTTTGTTTCCTTTATTATTTTTTTTGTAAATTCATCCTCTGGTAGAAAATGTCTAGCGATTCTCCTCAATTCGATTCGATTTTTCCCGTTTTTCCCCGTCTAAAACTACCGTAATCTACCTCGAAACTTTACCTGAACGATGTGATTTCTGTCTGTCTGTCTGTCCTTGTCTCTGTAAGTCCCGCCCCCTTTTTTTCTTCTCTATCATTTTCTATAAATTTCTCTCTGTTTGTGTATATTGCCACGTCATCATTTCTCTTTTTTTTTTTTTGAAAAATACACTCGCTAAATAATTTTAATACTCGTTTTTTGTCAATTTTTTGAGGGAGAAATTTGTTTTTTTTCCAAAAAAAAAGATTCAAAATTTCGCCTGACTTCATCCAAATCTCAGTTCTCAAACGGTGTGGCAATATATCGGTTGGATTTCGCGAGAAAAACGAAAAAACCACCGGAAATTTCATTTTTACAGCTGAAACTGTCTCTCTCCTTATTCATATCAGGAATTGTCCTAGTTTTCTCCTTTTTTTTTGTTTTTTCTCTACCTCTCTCCTCTTTCCCCACACACTCTCTTTGTTTTTTTTCTCTGCGTCTCTTTTCCCTGTACATTCTCTCTTCTGAAGCCCCGCCCCCTTCCAAAACGTTTTTGATGATGATCAACACCCCCCATTAAAAAGCATTAAGAATGAATACAATAATTTGAAAATTGTTATTTTTTTGAAAAAAAGGAAAAGTTCAGTGTGTCCGGATGTCCAAATACCCAACGAAAAGGGCTCGGCGAGGAGCATTTTGTCCACATTAATGGCACACGTCTGCTGTGAAAACTCTCAACTGAGTAAACTAATTTTTGTGTATCCGGATGTCTGTCTGTCCAGGATATGAGGATTTCCAGATGTCCCCATGCCCAGGATGTCTGAATGTCCGGATGTCTGTAGCTTGTAGAATCTAGTGCTGCTCCAATTGATCTTATGACGCATGGGAATGGTCTCACACCGATATTCTTGTAGCAATGACTACTTCCAGAATTCTCCTATTTTTCATTCCTAGAAATACCTAGAAATATCCCTCATTCACAGCCCCTCTCTGCCCTAAAAGTTCAACAGAGCGCACTTGCACTGTCAACAATTCCAAAAAGTTCCTCCTTCTCCCAAACCACCCGGGTGGTAAACAACTTCCTCTAACCTCTTTTTTCCTCGTTTTCAGCCTCTTTCTCCCCTTCCCAACTATACAAAAAACTCTGGCATTCAGCCAAGACTCCGCCCCTTTTTCTTTCTCCCTTCATTTCGAACGGAGAGGGGACGCCAGACGAAAACAAGTTCCGTGTCTCTGCGTCTCTCCGTTCTCAATGATCTCTCGGCCATTTTCAGTTCGAAAGTCTTGTGACACTCTGCGTCTCTCACTAGTACACACTATTTCTCTCTCAGTTTAGTTTTCTTTGGCTCAGAGATCAACGCTTTCAGAAGAATAGAATAATGGGTTGAAGGGGGAGAAGGGGGGAGAGGGGCTGAAATTGTGGAGGGACTGAAAATAGGACATGCTCTTATATTAGAGGTTTCATTGCCTGTTTGTCCAGATGTCAGTTATTCATTATGTCTGTTTGTCTGGAAAGTCGGATATCTATTATTTTGTATTGAGAATGTAGAGTAGAAACTTGTCAATTGAATTTTTGATCAACAATATCTGTTTGTCCGGATATCCATGCATGGTTGAGCAAGGAACGTCCGACCTCCAGCTCTCCAAATGTCTGTTCGTCCGGATGTCCACAGGATAAGAGAAACGAAAAGAAGAACGACTGACCAAGGAAGGAAAACGACACTGGATGATAATATTTTTGATAAATGAAAAATTGATTCAAGTTTGTCCGGATGTCCACAGTTTTGCTCCGAGAGCAGGAGGTCCGAGAAAACGGAAGAAATGACAAAACATAGAAGGATTGAAAAATAATTTTATTGATTTATTAATATTCAAAACAAATACATGAAAAATTTGCACAAGATGGTTAATAAAAAATACAAGAGAAAAATTTACAAAGAGCCAATAACTCTTTTACGGAACTCCTCAACGATATCACCTTGCTTCTTCAATTCCTCTGGTGTGAAAACCTTGGTTTTCTTGACAACTGGCTCAGCGGTGTCCAATACGATCTCAAAGGCATTTCCATCAAGACGACGCTTAGTGATACGAGCAGCGGTTGCTGGAGCATTCCTGGCAGAGGAGTCGATGGCGAAATCCACGTTGATGGTACCAAAGGACCAGGCGAATTGACTGGCTGGAGGAGTGTCAGATCTGGAAGATGATCCGGAAGATGGTGCAGATGATCCTGGAGAAGATGAAGATGGGGAAGAGCATCCAGAAGATCCAGATTCATATCCAGAAGATAATGGAGATGAAGACCTTCGAGCAGATGACCGGGATCTGGCAGATAGGTTGACATCAAATCTCTTGCACTCTTCTTGCACAATCTTCATGTGCTCCTCGTCACTTCCTGGTCTTTCCTTTTGGTGTCTTCACATGATTGCCAAAAAAGCCTGGTTATACTTGAAAAGGTTGACTTCAACGACAGAAAATGGCTTGACAGAGTGACGGTGGGTGTACTTGTAAGCAGATGGACCGGCCATTTCAACTTGATTGCAGAGAGGATCTGAAAATATCTGAAATTAGGTTAGTGGGTAAGATTTCGAAATAGGGAGAGAAGAGGTACAAAAACGAGAGAAGACTCAAATGATACAGTATTCAGATGTGTCCCTCTCCTCTATCGGGAAAGGGGGCGGGGCGTTGGAGCGCATGTGGAGGTGGGCGTGGCCAGACCCTATGGGAAATATAGAGAATTGTAAGTTATTGATCTATAAACGACTGAGAATGTTTGAATGCTGGTTTCAGAATAATTTTTTAAAAAGTCTTTACAGATAATGTTGCTCTTTTTGAATTTTGCAGCACGCTGATACCAAAAATGAAGACTTTGGGAAATTTCAGTTGGTTTTTCGGTTGGATATTTTTACAGATGAAGCAATAGTTTACTTGAAAACGACTCAAAAAAAATTTTTTTTTCCATTTTTTTTATCAAAAAATTATTTCTAGGCATCGGAACTTTGATCGGGATCCAAAACTTCAGAATCGGCTGAGCTTTGAGAGTATAAAAGTATAATTTCGGGCTTGAAGTGTTCTAATATAGAATCGAGAATCGAATTTCGACCCGAATTCCAATTTTCTCTTAAAAACTCAAAAAATCTTGCTTTAAAATCCAAAATCTAGAATTAGAATTCAGTATAGTATAACTCGATCGCCAATATTTCAAAAAAAATTTTTGAATTATCTATAAATCTCCGACAGGTTGTTCGCTTCCAGAACTCTCGAAAATCCCGCTCGAAAACCGTCTAAAACACATTTTTTGGACCGAAAACGCCCTGAAATTCATCCACAGTTTCCCTTTTTTTTACAAAACCGTTGCATTCTTCCCTTTTCTGTATAAAAATCCTCGATGTAAAAACCCCCTAGTCTTCTCCTTCTTCACATTGTATACACCATCCAGGTGGTTCGATTTTATCAGAACACACTTTTCTTCTCGTATAATTTATTAATTGCTCATCTTTGTGCTCCCTGGTTGTAAATTGATCATCCCTGTCGTCTTTTAGTGACTGTACGTCATCTGAAGACACGTACCGCAGAAGACGACTGGAAGGTATACTCATCATCTGTCAGTAGAATCGAAGAGCAGGTGTACATCTATGACATTAATTCACAACATGCCCTGCGGGAAAACTTTTTTTTGAAATGTACTGTTTAGACGATTTTTTTTATTTTCAGTATTTTTTCTGGTTCTTCTTAATTTTCTCTTCCGATTTACAAGTTTTGATTATCTTTTTTTCACAAAAGTTTCTGAAATCTGCATTCTGACGTGACGGTGTTTGCGTACCCTGGCGCCAGCCTCAAATTTTAATTTATTTTTGCTTTTCGAAAAATAGTCAATTCACTCAAAAACCCCTCGATTTCCAGCCAAAATGCCACCGAAAAAGCCCGCAAAACCTGGATTAATGCAGTTTTTCGCCAAACAACAACAAGAAAAATATCAGAATCCGCAGAAAAATCAGAGCGACGATATAGACGACTCCTGTCAGATATTGTTCGAAAAAGCGCCTGTAAAACCAGCGAATTTCACAATTTCAACACCGAAAACACCGAAAGTCACCACGAAATGGTCTGAAACATTAGAGAGAAGTGCTGAAAAATCAGCGGGAAGAGATTGGTTGAATCCGTTTCCAATGCAAGTTGTCAGTGCCAGAAAAGTGAATACATCGAATAGGTGAAGAGAGAAATTGAAGGAAAACTGAAAGAACAGTGTAGTTTTTCAGCAAATCTGATTTATTAGCGAATGGATTCGACGGAATACACGGAAATGGAATTTTCTACCCAATTATTGAGCCGATTAGGAGTTTTGAGGTGATTTTTAGGTTGGAAAACTGTGAAAACAAGAACAAAACATCAATTTTTCTAGTTTTTCTGAAGACAGCAATCAATAAATTCCTTGGTTTCTGTTAGATTTTTTTTATAAACTGAAGCCGTTGCACAAAAAAAAATCTCTAAAAAATGCTGAAAAGACGTTTTTATTTTCAGCATAAAAACTAGTTGAAATTGCGTATAAAAGTGAAAATCGAAAATGTACAATCTGATGAAAAATCGACGGTTTTCGCACTTACAGTTCAATTTTTTCCGCTTTTTTGAGTCGAAATGCGTATTTTTCGAATAAAATGTTTTTTAGATAAATCTCCTGAAATGTGCGGCAACCTCAAACTGCTGTATCGCTCTTCCCGCCACTTCTCCTTCAACTTCTGGAAAGATATGCGCAGCGACGGTTTTCAATTTCTTAAAGTCTGTTTTTCTCTGCTCCCTCCTCTCCCACCACTATCTTTCTTTTCCAGATGGTTCCCCCGTTGTCGTGTTCTTCTCGTCAGTTCCTCTGAATCCTGGGCCTCTTCTCTTCATCAAATCGGTCTAGAATCACAAACCACCAAACTGACAACACTGACACAATTCAAGAATATGAAACAGGAAGCTGGAAGGATTCTGTTGTGTACTACACCACAATGTGCATTAAAAGTGGTGGAGTCCACGGAAGCTCGAGAGTTTTTAGAAGAGATTCGATTGGTGATAATTGATATGAAACCGATGGAGTGTTGTACAAAATATAAACCAATTATTAATGCATTGAATGTTAGAGATGTGAGTGAGAATGTATTTTAAAAGAAGACTAATGGAGGGAAAACACGCCTTCGGCGCTTCGGCGAACCGTTTTCGGCCCAGTAGATTTTTAATATTGTGTCTGATTCTACAGAGACAGCGTTTTCATTCTCGACAAATGAAGTGTTGTGTGCCGGATTTGGGAGCACATTTTTCAGTTTTTGAGCTCAAACTGTATTTTTGAAGCGGGATTCAGATTTCCAGTAGTAAATCTTCAAAATTACGTTAATAATTGAATCACAGCTTCGGAATTAGGTAAAAATCCAAAAAATCGTCTTTTTCAGCCAATTATTGCAGTTTTTGAAGCCAAAATAGTTTTTTTTTTCAAAAAAAAAAAACGAATTGTGTGGTCAAAGTTCAGTTTTTAGGCATTTCTCCAACCTGTTCAGTCCAAATTCGTTCTTTTGAGGGTATAATTTTGTTTTTCTTGTAAAATACAGAGTTTTGACCCCGATTTTAGGGCAAAAACAGGGTTTTCGGTGCACATCTGAGTTATTAGTCGCAAAACTCAATTTTCATCTTCTTTTCTGCAGACATTCTTCCGATGCGTCGTCCTAACAACTGCCATTTCGAATACATCCCGTCGAACAGCCTCAATTACGAAACGACAATTGATGATAACCAATTTGAATTTATCCGATTGGATTGAGCAGTCTGAAACTGATTTCTCTTTTAGGTATGGAAATATGCTCTGCAGCAAATCCTTTGCTTTTTGATTTCAGATCCTCTAATATTCCAGCTGGAGTCGAGGTGAAGACGTGGAAATCCAGTGAAAACTCCACAAAACTCTCGGAAATCATTCAGAATTTCGAGAAATTCGTCGATAAAACCGTTGATAATCTAGCCCGTCAGTTAATCTTCCCGTCAAAATCCATCAGAAAATCCATTTGGACATGTTGGAAAACCGTTAAACAATCACATCCCAATGACCTGGATAAAGTGGAAATGGCAGAGTTTCTGGTGAATTCCTATCGGATTCTGATTTTGGATGGAGTTGTGGCCGCCAGAAATTATGTGAAAAAGTGTACGGAGGATCCTGAGATTCAGCAGAAGGCTAGAGATATTCTGGAGATTTTCGGAGGATTTTCAGAGTTTCCCGCCAAATTTCGACATTTATCGGATTCGATTGAGGCTTTTTTGAAAATGAGTGGGTATTTTAATTGAAGAGCATTCCTTGAGCTTCTTTTCCAGACAATCACGTTCTCGGAGTGATCCTCTGTCGTGACGCTGATCAATCCATCGAAATCCAGAACTACCTGGAACTCCAGTTAACCACCCGGTGTACATGTGTACGAGTGATTGCCGAAGGAACACCTCCCGGAAGAAATTTGTGTCTTTTACAGAGAATTTCCACTGTTTTTATCGATGTAATCACCTCTTTTTTTTTTACTTTTTGGCCCTTGAAACTTCAAAAACTCCCATAAATTACAGAGAAAATCGCCGAAAATTGTGATTCTGCCGTTAAAATTGAAAGATTTCATTGGCTATTGTGACGGACTCCCGTTGACTGAACTCACTTTTATCACATCCATCAATCGAGAATCACTTTTCAATTTTCGACGATTCGCTGGAGCGTACTTGCTCATTGTCAACGATCCGATAGAGATGTTGGTGAGGAACACCTAGAAGGCACTTCTCGTCTAAAATTGATTTTTCAGAGAAAAGAAGACGGAAGATTGATCGTGGAAGATGGGAAATTTGCACAAAAAGAGGCGAAAAATGCGTTGAAATTGGGTGCGGTGGAGAGGTGAAATCTCCCAGAGATGCCCTTTTAATACAGGTATCATTTCCAGATACGACTTCAAATTCGAATCATCCCGTCTTCGAATTGACGTCTCCCGCTTGCCCGTTCAGTTTTTCTATCCAAGATTAGTGGGCGTGGTTTTGGAAGCGATGGAGGAGATGACGAATCTTGGAAAGTGAGCTGAATGCCTCTTATTAAAAAGCGCTTTTGTTTTCCAGAAGTCACATTGAAATGTCATCGAAAGAGCACGTGGAATTGTATAAACGGATGCAGAATCCGGATTTCTCAAGATTTCAAAGGAAAAAACGACCTTTTTGGATTTTGGTAGGCTCTTTTTCTGTATAGACCTAGTAAGTTAGAATTTTCAGGAAGATTTGGAGCATCCACTGGAGAAGAAGCCTATAGAAGTGGAGGAAATGGATTTTGAACAACAATTTTGGAATCAGGATATTCAGTTTTTGGGAGATGTTAGTTCATTTATTGAGAGAGTGTTCAAGGAGAAGAGCAGGCGTTTTAGAAGCTTGTATACGAATTTAGGCTCCTCCCTGTCTAATTAGAGGTCACTTCTTTTTGTTTTTCAGATAAAATGGTCAAAACTAACGGATCGATTCACAAAATACATGCAAGATGGACCGGTGGTTTGGTCGATGAGTGATAAGAAGCGATTCGAATATGTCAATGAGATGTTCGTTTTTTAAATTCTTATTTTTTCTTTATGCTATTTTAGCCCAGTTTCTTGCGATTGTTTGTGAATTTCTGACGAAGTTGAGATCATTTAGTAGTCCCAAATGACATGGAAAATAATTTCCAGACCCAAACGGCTTTAAAAATTATTAACAGCCTAAAACGGTTTACGAAACAGTTGCATTTTCAGTATACTTTTTATCAGAACGATGCCATCCGTGACCCGGAAAAACAATGTGAGACGCGCAAAATGTGTTCACAGCTAGCAATGGACTTGAACAATTCTCTATGTTTTTTTTGGTTTGATTACATGAAAAGATGTAGGTGAACACTCTGAATCCGAAAAATTTGGTTCTGGTAGAGCTTTTTTTGCTTAGTTTTTGAGACAATGCTTGTTCAAAACATCGAATTTCTGTTGATTTTTGCATTTTTTGTTACAAATATCGTATTATCTGAAAAACTAAGTCAAAACTAAATTTTTCTGATTCAGCGTGTTCAAATACATGATCACATGTGATGAACCAGAAAAAATCATAAAGGAATCAGTTGTTTCGCACCCGCATCATTTCGCCGAGCCGTGCATCGTCCAGAAAAATAACCATGCATGAACCTGAAAAACCATAAAAACCTACGTTTTTCTTATGAAAAGTTGAGAAAAAGACATCCCAAACTTCAGTTTGAATACTCGTTTTCATGTCACGCTATTCCCCATTTCCCCTATTTTTTTCGCGAGTTTCCCTCATCTTTTTCATTGCAGAACCTCCCAACAACGTCTTCTGGATTTGGATCAACTTTTACGAAAATTGGACACAAATTTCGATATTTCATCCTCCTCATCCTAACAAGGGCTCCGTCAAACTACGTCAAAAAGCAATCCTCTCATTATAAATCCGCTCATTTTCTCTTATGTTTTCCCTTCCCTTTGCATCCAAAATATATACTTATGATTATCTCTTTCCCTTCGGGGCTCATGGAGCATTACACACGAGAAATAGCATTGGAAATGAAGAGACACCAGACAGATGATAATATTCGAAAAGAGGAGAGAAGGGATGAGCCTCCTCCATATCCTACGAGGGAAGAGGGTTACTAGGGTAACCAGGAGGAGGGATGGGATAAGGAATAAGCTCCGCCCATTTCCTTTCTTGGGAGTTTTTGTGAGAAAAAATGAGAACTTTTTGATGGTTTTGTAATTGAATTACGATTTGTTTCTCTGAGTCTCTTTTCAATTTTTTTTTGAAGAGTGATAATCAAATTAAGCATTATAATGAGTAAGGCTCTGGGGATTAGTAAAAACTTTTTCATTGAAAATTCTCAAATAAAAAAAATAGTCGTGCAATTCCAGAAAAGTCAAAGATTGAACAAAAATATTTTTTTAAAGAAAAGAACGTAGTTTAATGAAAAGGCGGCATGTTGAATCATAACTTCAAAGGCGCATATCTCAAAAAGGGTCGGAGCTAGCTACAAGTCAATCACTGCACAAATCTTCAAACTCCGCCTCTCTTCTAGCATACAACAAAGGCTCTTTCTCCGTGACGCGTAATTCCAAGACAGTCATCTCTTTGAGGATCTATTCCCCTCTCTTGCCTCCCTGCCTTCGAAAAACTACAGCTATCCAGCCATTCTACTACCAAGGAATGACCTTCAACATCATCGTGAAATCCCTAGCCCTAACCCCATTCTGAAGGCAGTTAAGAATACCGTCCTGGGCGATTATATCTATGACCATGTGCTTCCTAGATTCCTGGAGCCCTTACTTGACCTTGTTCTGCTAATAATTCCTTCGTCACAAGAAGAGCAGTAGATCATTAACATATTAGGAATTGGAGCTTC
>GL379884.1:446970-482612 GCA_000143925.2 Caenorhabditis brenneri | reverse complement strand
CCCTTGGCTGCCATCGACAGTACCTCCGTAATGGAACGTCGTCACTTCAATCAAACAGTCACTATTCTCCAACAAGACGGTCATAATATCCTGTCATCCCTGTCTTCTGAAGAGTATAAACAGACACTTTCTCTCATTAAACATTGCATTTTGGCCACCGATTTGGCGCTGTTCTTCTCGAATAAGGCGAAATTGAATGTGATTTTGGATAAGGGAGAATTCGATATCAATCGGATGGAGCATAGGTGAGGAGAGAATGTCCGGATGTCCAGATATCCAGATGTCCGAGGAACACCTAGTTCCTGTCTGTCCAGACATCTGTGTGTCTGCATGTCCGAATGCATGTCTGCCTATCTGCCGATGCAATTGTCCCTCTACACCAAATGTCTGTCTGTCCGACTATCTGTCTGTTTGTCCGTATGTCCAGATATCCAGTTGGTCCGATGTCGGTTCATCCAGATGCCCGGGTACCCGAACACCTTGATGTCTGTCTGTCCAGACATCTGTGTGTCTGCATGTCCGTACCATTGTCCATCTATACCAAATGTCTGTCTGTCCGTCTATTTGTCTGTTTGTCCGTATGTCCAGGTAGCAAATGTCCGTCTCTATATTCGGCTGTATGTGTGCTAGTTGATTTGATTCTCAGGGTGACTTGATACCTTCCTGTCTGTCCGTTTGTCTGTTTGTCCAGATATCTGAAAACGTGTGTATCTCCTTATCCAGGTTTCCAAGTAGCGAAGTTTATGCCTGTACATCCATCTGTTTGTCCGAATGAATTGGTATCTGTCTGTCTGTCTGTTTGTCTGTCTGTTTGTCATGGCTTCCAGATACCCAGATGTCTAGTGATCCATGTGACTGTTCATTGCGATTTTGGAGTTTCCGAAAAACCATTTGTATGTCTGTCTGTTTGTCCGGATATCCAGTATATCCGGTCCATCCGCATGTCTAGACATCTGTGTGTCTGTTTGTCCAGGTGCTCTGTACTATATCCAAACCACCTAGGCCCCTCTATTAGAGTAAACTTTTCAGATTGCTGACCCAAGCTGTCATGATGACTGGATGCGATTTGGTGGCATCTGCAAAGCCATGGAGCATTCAAACCGAGACAGTCAAAGTGATTTTCGAAGAGTTCTATGATCAAGGAGACGCAGAGAGGCTAGGCGGCAAAGATCCCATTCCAATGATGGACAGAAATCAGGCACATCAATTGCCGCAGATGCAGGTATGGTAGGGGTACTGTAACGGGTTACTGTAGACTACTGTAGGGTTACTGTAGCAAAACCGTTTTTCAGGTCGGTTTCATGCGTGGAATCTGTATGCCGTGCTACGAGCTGATTGCACGAATCTTCCCGAAAGCAGATAAGATGAGGGAACGTTGCGAGTGAGTGCCCTTGTATTAGGGGGTGGAATTTTGTTAGAGGATCGGATATCTAGATTCTTGGATGTCCGGATATCCAGGTATCCACGTTTCCAGCTGTCCAAATATCTAGGCAACCGATCGTCTAAATATCTGGATGTCTAACTTCTGAATTTCCGGATGTCCGGGTGTCCAAATGTCTGGATGTCCAGGTGTCCAAATGTCTGGATGTCCGGATGTCCGGATGTCCAAATGGCTTGATGTCCGAATGTCCGGCTGTTCAATTGTCCAGATGTCCGGATGTCCGGATGTCCAAATGCCTGGATGTCCGGATGTCCAGATGTCTGGATGTCCAGGTGCCCAACCGGAAAGTTGCCTGGGTGCCCAGGTCTAAAAAAGACCGGATTTCTTATTGTCCAATTATCCAGCTGACCAGATATCCGGATATCCGGATGTCCATCTATTCTTCCATGCCCTTCTTATAAAGGTTTTTCAGATACAACGCCAGAAAATGGGAGGAGCTTGCCCAGGAACAAGAAGAAAAACAGAAGGAAAGAGAACGAATAGCGAATGGGAGAGAGAAAAGTGATGATTGATTTTCGTAGTTATAGTGCAACCGCGCTCTATTGAGAATCATATTATTCTCAATGGAGCGCAATTGCTCATTCAGCATATCTTCGTTATTGTGTATCACTTTTAGCCCCTCTAATGCATGTGATTAATCAGTTTTCTGTATTAACTTCTCGGAAAGGTAAAATTTGCTCATAAATGATTTATTACTCTTATTAATGTTATTATTACATATGCTAACGCGCTCCATGGACAACTGTCCATAGAGCGCAATTGCATTTATTAAT
This sequence comes from Caenorhabditis brenneri, assembly GCA_000143925.2. Taxonomy (NCBI): domain Eukaryota; kingdom Metazoa; phylum Nematoda; class Chromadorea; order Rhabditida; family Rhabditidae; genus Caenorhabditis; species Caenorhabditis brenneri. The sequence goes on along the minus strand of GL379884.1, from coordinate 480,398 downwards.
TATGTACAGTCATGACCTCTATAATCCCAACGCTGGCATATCGAATGCTCCATTTCCTCCGACAAATCTCTTCGTTTTGGAGTTCATTTTGAATCCAACTTCATCCCCTGGATTCCAGTTATTCGGGATTTTAAACATTGTATCCCACTCGTCACGAGCACGTCCTTGGGTTGAGAAGGCCGTGTTGAGGGCAGGCATTGTGGGGTCCAGAGAGGGCAGGATGAATCGACTTCCTGAAATAATTGGGATGGTCTAGTGGTGTCTGGATGTTCGGATGTCCAGGTATCCGGATGATCGGATGTCCAGGTATCTAGCCGTCCGGACATCTGGATATCCTAACAAAGAATTTCCAGAAATCCAGTTATCCAAATGTCCAGATGTCCGGATATCCAGTCAATAATATATCTAGGTATGAGATCCAAAAATCTAGAAGTTTGGATATTTGGAAATCGGGACGGATTTGGATTTCTGGAGACTCATTGTGAGGATATCCAGATGTCCAGATGTCCAGATGTCCGGATATCCAGTCATCAATATATCTAGGTATGAGATCCAAAAGTCTGGAAGTTTGGACATCTGGAAATCAGGACGTCGGATATTCAGACATCCAAATGTCCGGATATCCAGGTTCTCGATTATCTCGGTATCCTGATATGAGAATCTAGACATCCGGACAATGTATTTCCGGATAGAAAGAAAACGGTCCGTTTTTCCACATGTCCGGATGTCCAACAACACCAAAACATGCAGATATCCGGTGTCCGGAATTCCACATGTCCGGATGTCCGAACACCAGAACGTTCACATACCAAGATGTCCGGATGTTCGATATTAAATACTCTGACAAAAAGAATACATAACAACAACCTTGTCATGTAGTTTAGACAAATTCAAAAAAAAAAAAAACAAACCAAGTCCCGGAATCTCCCTCTCATTCGCTCCTGTCCACCTCAATCTGGTATGTTTTCCTTTGGGCTCCCAGAATAGTGGAGGCACTGGACGTTCTTCAATGTCTTGGGTTACCTGAAATATTGGATTTTATTAAGATTTCAGGGAATTCTGATTTGAACCAGACTGCTTTTGAAAAACTTTCGCGTCTGCCTTCCGCGTGATAGTCTAATGAAATCCTACCACGTTCTACCAGTCATTAGTGTCCTTGGGGTTTACACTTTTGTCTCTCACCCACAACACTCGGGTTCGACCCCCCTTGTGGTCAAATCGTTTTTTCTTTTCTCTTACCTTCGCATCAATCAACTCCGCCTTGGCAGTTGGTGCTCCGAACAGTCTTGGCAATGCTCTGATCGTCTTCACTCGAGTTCTTCCCTTCTGTTCATCCGTCAAAAGTTGTCTTCCTCTCAAAGTGTTCTCCAATTTCTCATCCATAAAAAGAGCAGCAAGACTTGGATTATTCTTCAAATTCGTCAAAACTCGAGACTCTTTGGCTATTTTCCATTCTGGAGAAGGAAATCTTCGGATATTTTCTTGAGTTTTTGGATCCGATCCGATTAATAACGGAAGCATTTTACGTGGTCTTGTTGGAATCTTTCTAGGTACAAAGTATCCAGGTTGAGGCTTCGGATTGAAATCCATCGGCTTCGGCTCCAAATACTTTTCCACGTCGTCAACTCTATACTTTATTCTATCCAATGCATTCCGTAATTCGTCATTTGATTTCAACTTCTCCACGAATCCAGATGAGAGACGGAGAGGAGCACGACGGAAGGAATTGGCAGATGGATCTATGGAATTCTCGTCTTCTTCATCGTCATCTTCATCATCGAGATCTCCAAATCCATGGAATCCAAGGACCAGTTGGGATTTTTGATCGAGTTTCGCGCGGGCTTCCATGGCTTTGAATGTGTTTTCATCGTCGTCTGGAAAATTAATATGTTATAAGACGGGCATGGGTAGTTTCAAGAATTAGTACGCGTGGAGGCGAGGATTCATCCACATGTTCTGACATCTGGATATTCAGATTTCAGGTGGCCGGGATGTCCGGATGTTCAGATGGCTGAATGTCTATCTATCCAGATCTCCACAAATCCAAGTATCCGAATGTCCGGAAGCCGAGATTTCCAGATATAATATCTAGATATCAAAATACACAAAAGCCCAGTTGTCCAAACTGACGGATGTCCAGGTGTCCGGACATCCAGATATCCGGATTCCTAGATGTTTTCTTGTATAGATGAACAGATATCCAGTTTCGCGCGTCCAGTTTTCCTGGTATCCAGGGAGCCGGATAACCAAATTTCATATCATCCAGATGTGCACATGTGCTCTTCTATCAGAATTTCTCCCCAACTCACCATTCATTGCCAATGGTCTTCTCTTGCTCAGCGGAGAGTCCCTCATTCGTTGATAAGAGAGTAAGGATTGGACTTCGGCGTTCTACAAAGTGCCCTTATATTAGAGGGAATTTCTATTTTTTTATAGTTGTGACGGGCCGGGCTTTAGAATCACAATTATGATCTTTCCTGATTTTTCAGAACCTCCTAATAAAACTGCACATGCCCTTTCACCAAAAGTTTACCTGCAACAACCCCTTCAATCTAGGACTATTCCTCAACCGTCTCGCCAGATCCCTCCTCTGATGCTCCGCTTCTGATTGTGGCACTCCACCGCTTCTCCGTGGTACAGTATCCTCTTCCTCTTCATCTTCCTCATCATCCTCTTCCTGCTCCCTCTGTTGCATCCTCTGATCCACTCTATTATTCATCATTCCTGGAGCATTTCTTCCGAGCATTGCTCGCTGAGCCATTGCTTGTTGGAGGACTGAAGAGGGCGCTGCTTGAGCTTTTCTCATCTGTTGGGGCATTTTGAACGGGTTCCTTCCGGCTATCATATTAGCAACAAGGCCTGGGAGGATTTGGGTCTGGAATTTGTCGAGGACAGCCTTCGCGATCTGGAAATTTCAAACGTGCCTTTCTATCAATTAGCCTGTTAATGCAGGTCAAGAAGAGAGTAAGCCCTTATATTAGAGGATAGGCAAACCTGTTCAGATGGATCGGTGTTTTCCATATCTCTTTGTGTTCTGATAGCATCTTCCAGTCCTCTGATACTACTTCCAATTGGGATTCCGTTTCCGTTGAGCATATCGATGAAAGCGTTTCCTGAAGTTGTCTTGTATTAGAGGTTTTTCAAATTTTGGTGTTCTCTCATGAGCTCTCTCTCTCTCTCTCTCTCTCTCTCTCTTTCACGGTATGTCCTCCCAAGATACGTAGACTGCTAGACAGTCTCGGTGCCTGCGTCTCTCTCTCTCTCTCTTACCTGTCTTCGGTTGCAATTTAGACATCTCGGCCTGCTGCATAACCGCATCAGCAGCCAAATCCTCCACTTTCAGCTTCTTATACTTGTCAAATTGATCTGGATGCACCTTCTCCAACACCTCTAATTGTGTTTTGAATGCTCCTTTTGCCATTTCCATTTGTCCCTTTTTTATAAGGGCATCCACGAATTGTACTCCCATCAGTTCCAGTGCTTCCATGGAAGGGGCGAGAGGGAGTTTTGGAGGATGGTTTTTTGTGGCGAGGGAGGTGAGAAGGGCACCAGGGATATCCGGATCCGCCGAGGCTGGAAAGAAATACCTTCAATCTTCAGTTGTAGTTTGAATTCTATGCATTATTTGGGTCTGTTTGGACCAATTGAGAAACCATGTGGGCATTGGCTTGCTGAACTACAAACTACAAAAAAAATGCTTATCGTTTCTTCACCCAAACTCAGCTGAAGTAATGTATTGGTAGCGCCTAGTAGCGCCTTGTAGCGCTTTTCATGTTATTTTTTTCGCTTTTCATGTTCGAATTAGTTTTCAAAACCTATCTTTCTCTAGAACCTTATTTCAGCTACCAAAAAACTCACCAAAATTTAGATTATTAAAAAATAAAAATATCAATAAAAATAGAATCATTGCCTTCTTTTCTCAGCTTTCTCCAACTAAGAAAAATGGAAAAAGAAGTGAAAATCTGTCGGAAAGGAAACGAGAAGGAGGACTGGATGAAAACAAGAATAATGAATTGATAAGAAGAGAATCTAACGGCTAATCGAGATATCACCTTTCCCTCTAATTGAAAGAGAGGTGAACCCAGAGAAACAGGTTTCTGGAGAAGAGGCTTGAGGAGGGATTCATGGATTTGTTACATCAGACAAGCTAGTGGGAGATATTATTAGTAGAATCAAAGTTCGAGGGAATAAAAGTGACTGTCATGGATTAGCATGCAAACTATAAAGCCTGAAAACAGGAAATGAGTGCTTGTATGTTACAGAATTTGGTTAAGGTCGATTAACCATTGGTTTATTATTCCTGCTCTTCTACTAGAGCTAGGTGTTCGCAACCTGCACAACTAGATATGTAGACATCCCGACATCTGGAAAAACCATCAAAACTTGAGAAAAGCTGGCTTCTGAGGTGCCAGAATAACATGGATATGCGATTTCCGGAATCCTAGATATTTTGCCTTTGAGAAGTTATGAATACCTTCTATTCAAAAACTGAACATCTGGACACCCGGACATCCATACACTTTTCCTACCCATATGTATGAATTTCGTCTAAAATCCACACTTTTTCCCTTATATCTACTCTCAAAACGATTTTCAGAGCCAGCTCCAGGAGGAATTTCTGTTCCTTATGAGGTTTCAAACCGATTCATGTAAAAACATCTGTGGTATTTTAAACTTCATTTCACTGTTTCAGCAGAAATGGATAATTGATGGAGTTGGTTTTCAAATTCAATGGTTTTAAATAATCAAAATCGATATGCAATAACTGAAGCAGGAAAATAAATTATGTTGGACCTTGATTTTAGTGGCACCTGGAAGTTATGAATGTTAAATTATGAAGAAAATACAGCAGATCACTTCGCGCCCGCAGGTGCTCTCGACCGTTGCCTAGCTTTTCCAACATGACGGACAGAGTCATCAATGGAGCGCAAAGCAATCTGTTGTATTTTCCTTATACTGAAAATCCTGTGCTCTCTCAACAACTCAAAACAGTTATTTTCGAATAATCTTCAATTTCAGAAGACATATTTGTTTACTTTTCTCTTTCACCATAATTCCTCTTCGCTTTTTTCAACCCATTCAAAAAAAGTGGTCGTGTGCCGGTCGTGTGTTCCAGATGGCTATCTTCAAAGTTTTTTGTCGGTCTCTTTTTCTTTTTGACGACCATTAACATCGTCGGAGGTCGACGAGGTGATTCAGAAGAACTTTTTGAGGAAGATTTGAATAAAAGATTAACGGCAGAGGGAATGGAACTTTCGAGATGAAGGACGGGTGAGGAATTTAGATAAAAGATTTGAAGGAAAGGGCATGTTGCAAAGAAGAAAATTATGGAAACTTACGTTGTAGGTTACAGAAATGATGTTTCTAACAATTCAAAAAACTTCCAGAAAACGGAAATTCGATACCTTCCACAGATTCGGCTCTTGTTTCCGGTTTAAGATCACAGGCTGGCTTAGTCGGCCTGACCCGTGCAGCCCCACTTTTTTCACTCTCCTGACGGACCAACCCCAAATAGCGACGTCCGGACGCCCGGACATCAGAAAATTTGGATATATCTGTTCGAACTTCCGAGTGCCTTCTACTCTACTGTAGCTACCGTAATCCTAACTGACTCTTCAGCCTCTAAATAGATCCAATAATGTTTTCAGACTCATCTTCAAGAGTTTTCGCTTTTTTTCAGATTTCGAACCAATATAATTTTTTACTGTTTCAGAAGAAATGAATGATTCAATAGCCTGGTTCTCAAGTTCAATTGATTCTAGGTGATCGAAACTAATATACCGTAAACTCTTTAATTGAGCGGCCGGCCGCTCTAGTTTCAACCCCCTCTCCAGGCGGCCGCTCTAATACAGGGGGCCGTACAATTTAAGGTGGCCGCTCTATTTTCAATGCGTTTGTTCCAGAAAAAAAAACTCAAAAATAGGTCAAATTCTTGATTTTTCCGATCATTTTGAGCGTAAACCCCGTTTTTTGGAGTTTTCGATGGAGTTTTTTAAATCAATCATGAAGTTTTCACATGTTTCCGACAATAGTTCCGACCTTTTTCATTTTTCCATTGTAGTTTGGAGGCCGCTCTAGCTTCAATACCCTCTCAGGGGGGCCGCTCTATTCGAGGGGGCCGTACAATTAAAGGGGCCGCTCAATTACAGAGTTTACGGTAGCTCCACTAGAATCCCGCGGTTTACTTTTTTTCTACCACTTTTACTCCATTTGTTCCCCCCCCCCCTGTCATTTTTTTCCTCCTAATTTCAAAAAAAAAATACTTGGTCGCGTGTTCTAGATGCCTATCTACATGTCATCAGAATACCACCGGTTCTTTTTTAGCGTGGAGGTCGGAAAAAGAAGAAGAACTTTCAGAAGATTTCGATAGGAGATTAGAAGAATTAAGAACTTTTGAATGAGATAAAACAACTGGAGAAGGTTGTTGGAAAAAAAGAAAAAGAAACATGCCGACACCAAACAAATTGATGGGTACTTCAGTCACTGAAGGACAGATGATAAAATTAATTGGTGTGTTTGTTTTTGAAAGGGAAGGTAATTTGGAGTGACTCCAAACACCGATTTCTAGTGAAGAAAAATGAGCAAAAAAGATTTGCCCTGAGGGGAATTGAACCAGCGTCCGGAATTTACAAAACGGAATTGATAACCACTACACCACGTGAACGCCGGCTCACTGGGAAAAGAGGGCATACACATAATTGCACCTATTCTTCCTTTGCCGTCAAGGTTCACAGAGGTTCAATGACTGACAAAAACAGACAGTCGGATATTTGGACACCGGATGGATAAGACATCTGGAAACTCAGAACCACAGACAGACACTTCTTTGAATATGCAATTTTATTTTCCTCAAAAATCAATACAAAAAACTTTTCAAAAAATGCAAGGTACATCAGTTGGGGGTGTGAAATAAGGGCATCTCCATCAAGGAGAAATTTTAGAATCGAAGAAAAAATACTGGAAAGATGAGGAGTTTTTTTGGAGAGGGGAGGGGAGAATAAATATTTTTGGGATGATACTAGTAGGGGAAATATTTGGTTAAGGGGTAGGATGGTGGGGTTCGAAATATACAATCAGGGAGATTTTTGGGTGTGTGTATAGGACATCCGGCTGTTCGGATGGACAGACATACATACGTCTGGATACCTGGAATCTCGGAAACACAGATAGACCGAAGCCTGAATATCCGGAAACCCAGTTACATAGTAATCTAGAAACCTGCTGATCTAGACATCGGGACATCTGGAATCTAAGACACAGACAGACAGACATCCGGACATCCTTTCACACAGACAAAAATCATAAAATAATGAAAGAACTGGCTTCGGTAAAGCTGACAGGAAGAAAATGGGATAGGTGGGGGACGGAAAAATACTTTCAAGTGAAAAACAATTGAATTACTTTCGGATGAATTGAATGAATACTTTTGAATCGAAAAATGAAAGAATACAGTGTCCGAAGGGACTTGAAAAATACTGGAAAGAGCACAGAAAAGAGCTAAAATTGGGTAGGTACTAGAAGGGACCGGACTAAAACAGGGATGAGGGCAAATGGAGAGATGGAGAAGGATTACTGTAGTTCTAATACTACTACAGTAAGTGTCAAAAATGCCAAATGAGGTAGAATAAAAATGAAAGAAAAAGTGAATTCGAAAAGTGAAAGATGGGGAAATATCATGGAAGAAACTAGAGATTTGGAGAGAAGGGGGGACTGAAGGACTTTTTGGGAGGACTATTTTCGAAAAATTCGAATTTTCAAAAAATGAGAAACGGACTGTTTAGAATGGATCAGTATCGACACCCTTCAACGCGTCCTCCCATGGAAAACCGGGAATCGCGTTGATCGTCGGATAGATTCCAGAGAAATCATCCGAGAATAGGGCACCCATACCGGAGAAAACTCCTGGTGGGATAGTGGAGGAGGAGGTGGAAGAGGAGGAAGTGGAGCCATTGGAACTCATTGAAGCAACTCCAGAAGAAGTGGGTGATGATGTGGATTGTTCAGAAGCGCTGCAATCGGCGTATCCTGAAGAGCCGGAGGAGAGGGATCGCATGTCATCCTGGAAAGACATTTTATAGAATGGCATGTAATATTCATCTGGCAAATCTTCAAAAAATTTGAGTTTCTGTGGTGGAAATTGAAAATCTACTGAAATCCATGCAAAACCCCTATACCGATCTGTAAACTGAGTTTTCGTCAAATCTGACGTTCAGTACGCAAACACGGCATCCCATAGATTCTTACGCGAAATTGCAGACTCTAACATTTGTCCTAATTCTTATCACATTTCTATCTCATGCATCCTTAAAAAACAATGAAACCAAAAAAGCAGATCATGCACATTCCATTGAAAAAGAACTGCAAATCCTTACCGTACCTGATCAACAGATGGTGGTGGGGAGGTGTGCAGGTAGAACGGATGGTTTCCAGCACCGAATCCAGCATTGTGACCCATCATTTGGGGAGCCATTCCCATATCCATAAGGGGTGTCTGGAACGGGAGTTTGTTTTTCCAGATGTCCGGATAACCGCTTACCATTCTCAATGGACTCCCGGCATTATGAGCCTGAAACTGATGTTGTTGCCCATAGAAATCATCATAGAATCCAGATTCCGGAGTCAAGGGGGCGTGTCCTCCGAACTCCGACGGTGATGGATAGGACGGATGAAATGTCATCTTCTGGTTGCTCATTCCATTCCAATCCGGTTCCATTTTCACCGCTTTGAACTGAAATTGTGTAGATTGATCCGGAAGAATTTGCTCTGGGTTTGGGCGTTTCCTTTGACGTGCTTGGGGAGATGTGCCACGTGGAGCCGACGAGTTTTGTGCGGCGATTTGAGCATTCTGAGCGGTTTGAGCAGGTTGGACCAGGGTTCCGTCTGGATTCTTCTTGGGCTTCTTGCGTGGTTTGTACTTGTAGTCGGGATATTCCTGGAAAATTGGAACTTAGGTCTGCGAATTTCTGTGAATTACGGTGTTCTTGGTTCCCATGACAAAATACAGAAACTTCACGAATTTGTCTGCATTTTGTAGTAGAATTTGAGGAAAATAGGTAGAGTGCCTTTATGAGTGAGTGCAGAATTCTCCGAATATTTTCAATAAAAAATTACTGTTTCATAATAATTCTGAACTTTTCAGTTTCAAAAATCTAACAATCTTATTTGAAAACTTTCGAAGTTTTAAACTTTCAGCTGGCGTCACCTCATTCCCCTTCACAAACAGAGAAGCATCTCTGTTTCCTCAGTAATCCCTACTCAGCTGATAGCGTGACTACACTGGCCTAGTGGCTAACGTTTTTGCTCACCACCCACAGCACCTGGGTACGGTTCCACCCTACTCAAAACCTTTTTTGTTTTTGTTCTTTTTTCTTCCTCACAGATTCCCATTGCTCTCTACCTTCCCCAACTTCTCATAACCAACCTGCATGTGACAAACTCTCAATCTCTCTGCTTCCTGCACAAATGGTGACTTCTCCTCATCGGTCAAATTCCGCCAACGTGATCCCAACTGTTTACTGATCTCCGCATTGTGCATATCGGGTTGATGCTCACAAATCTTTCGTCGTTCCATCTGAGACCATACCATAAATGCATTCATAGGACGTTTGATATGATTCGATGACTTTTTGCAGTTTGTGGCGTCAGAATACGGTGTTCCAGATGTGGAGTTTTTCGGAGGGAGTTGGACCTAGAAGTGTTTAGTTGGGAGCATACAAATTGTGAATTTTTGAAAATTGTCAAGGAAAACTTGAGACGAAGAGAAACTATAATAGGTCATTACTGATAAGGAGACGGGAGTTTCTAGAGTTTCAGGCGAAATACGATGAGAATTCGAGGAAAATAATGACCAGTACGAAGTTCTTGATGGCCTAACTTGGGATAACATTCGAAGATTGTAAGTCTCATTGATAGAACGTCCTTCTATCCGATGACCGAACATTCCTATTCCTCAATTTGAAGGGCATTACTTCCTGTTTACCATTTGTCACTTATTACTTTCTATTCCTTCTTATAGTTTCTCTCTATTTTTTCCCTCCTACTAACCTTATACCCGGCCGCCCCATACGGATGGTGTTGCAACTGCTGTTGTTGCTGGGTTACTGTAGAAGACGTGGCACTAGTCGCCGTGGAGGAGGCGGCGGCGATGGCTGCCGCAGCCCATATAGGCTGCATCATGTGCTGACTCATTCCACAATCCAGCAGATAGTTGGGCGGTTTTTGGAGATCCATCTCTGGAAAATTGGCTATGGTGAGGAGTACGGTAACTGATACGATATACGGAAGAGTACGGGGAAAAAATTGCAGAAAAAAAGGGGACTCGGAAAAAAGGGGCGGGGCGAAGAGAGAAGATGGACAAAGAGAAAGAAAGGAATCTACGGTAATCCTAAAGCATCGAAAATTTTCACTGGGGACTCTGGAAATCAGAAGAAACAAAAACTACAGTAATCCTCAACCTAAATGGTACAGTAACCCCATACAGAAGCTACAGTAACCTACAGTATACCTGAGCTACAGTAATCCAATCAAAAACAAGAAAAAATAAACAAAAACTATACAACTATCACTATACTGAAACACTTTCAAATAGTATAACACGAAAGTGTGTTTCAGGTAATGGTCACTCAAAGTAATCATTGATAAGTGCGAAGTAAATAAAAAAGTGATGATAAGCGAGTCCTGGAACATTTCGAGGCAGGCGAGAGAGTGTGAGAAAGAGAGACGGCAGAGAGAAAGAAAATTTGAAAAAGCAAAAAAAAAAGAAAAAAAAACTTTGAGTCGCTTTATTCACACTGTAGATCTGGATGCACCTGCAATCAATTATTTGAAAAATAACAAATAGTTTAATTATTTTACAATTGAACGATGAATTATAGAGGTCATATGACACAATAAAGCGGAATATTAGGCGAATTTGGAGTTACCTCTAATAGAAGGGCATCTGCAGAGAACATCATGCTGCGCTTCTAATAGAGGGAGATGAGGAATGAGGTCATGGAATTACAGAAGAGATGACATGTTTAATTTAGAGTTTTCTTCGATAAAAGCGTGTACCTTTCTTATAGAAGGAATTTGAGGTAATCGGTACAAAATGGAGAGTTGTGTAGTCATGTGATGGCAAGTAAGAAAGAGAGATATGTTAAATTTTGAATTCCCTCGTATAAAAGATCAAGTGGTGTTGCTCCAGGGCTGACAAATCGGCCGTTTTTATATCTCGCTTCCTAGTGGTGGGATCTTTTTGGTGTATTTGGTGTAAGAGGTGGTCTTGTAGAGCACAAAAAGTTGAGCATTTTGGTAAAAAGACGGCCCGGATTTTTTTTATCCTCGGCCGACCGTCTGACAGCCCTGGGTTGCTCTTATATTAGAAGAAAGTATTATAAAGTCGGTAAAAGATGGGGAGAAGAGAGAGAGAGAGAGAGAAAGCATTAAAAAGCTCCAAATTTAAAGCTTGTGAAGTGGAATGCATCTGAATTCGAATGGCTTGACATCGTCCTGTTTTGGAGCGAGGAAGTTGAATGCAGTGATATCATCTCCTGAAGCTCCTCCAATCTGGGTGGAAGTCGAAGTGTTTGGAGAGATTGACTCTTCCGATGCGTTACTTCCGTATCCAAGGGAAGAGGATGCATTCGAGAGTGGACGTGTCTGTGGAGCAGTGGAGGTGGACGGTCCAGATAGATCCTGGAATTGAGGGAAGGAAGTGTATCCCTGGTGAAGTTGTGGATGATAATATGCATTCATGGCGGTGTATGGATTCTGACCCATTTGGTTAGTGACCATCTGGAAGAGAAGGGAGGTTGATTAGAATGAACACAGGAAAGGGTGAGTGATTGGAAAACAACTGAATGAGTGCAGGGATACGGTAGTTCCTTAGTCTGCTCGGATGTCTGGATGCCCTGATTTCTTTTAGCAAAAACCGTATCCCTATTCAAACCATGCAATTCATCACTCTCAAAACCCACTTACCTGATCCATTGGCATGAAGAAGCCTCCACCGAATCCTCCATATGCACTGTATTGAGCGGCGGCGGCGACGTCCTGGATTCTTCCTGCTGCCTGATTCCAATTCTGTTGAGCAGCCACCATTGCATCGTAACTCTGAACCTTTGAAGGATCTGCCGAAGGAGTCTTCTTCTTTTGTTGTTCTTTGCTCTTAGCGGTGGGCTCTCCTCTCGGCTTCTTTCGTGGTTGGAACTTGTAGTTCGGGTACATCTGCAAATTACAATTCTTTATGCGAACAGTCGGTTGACGGCGCAGGTAAAAAGAAGCACCAATCTCCTGGTTGCCCCTGCCTCAAAGTTGGAGCTGCGCATTTGGGTATGGGAATTATTTGGGTATGGGAATTATTTGGGTATGGGAATTATTTGGGTATGGGAATTATTTTGGGTATGGGAATTATTTTGGGTATGGGAATTATTTTGGGTATGGGAATTATTTGGGTATGGGAATTATTTGGGTATGGGAATTATTTGGGTATGGGAATTATTTTGGGTATGGGAATTATTTGGGTATGGGAATTATTTGGGTATGGGAATTATTTGGGTATGGGAATTATTTGGGTATGGGAATTATTTTGGGTATGGGAATCATTTTGGGTATGGGAATTCATTTGGGTATGGGAATTATTTGGGTATGGGAATTATTGCCCATACATTCATTCTTATGTCTGCATCTTTATACTCACCTGTGTATGAAGAATTCTCAATCTCTCGGCCTCCTTCACAAACGGCTCTCTCTCCTCGGAGCTCATATTCTTCCAATCGGCTCCCAATTGTTTACTGATCTCGGCGTTGTGCATATCAGGATAGGCCTCACAAATCTTACGTCTCTGCGTTTTTGACCAAATCATGAATGGGTTGAGTGGCCGCTTGATATGTGCAGCTGCTGTCTGTGGGGTCTCTGATCGTTGCGGGGTTTTAGGGGTCTGCTGAAAAAATTAGGTTCCTGTTTACTCTTGTTTGGTGATCACTTGTAAAGAAAGTGTTTACTACATAAGTTTTTGCATTGTCCTCCTATCAAAAAGTTACACTTACCATTTGACCTTGTTGTATCATTTCATTCGACACAATTCTGTCGATATTCTGTTCCATTCCGTTGTTGAGCAGATGATAAAGTGACGGATCGCTTTGGTCCATACTGCAAAAAGTAAGAAAATTAAAGGGGAAATTTCGAATTTGAAAAGAGATAGAAAGAGAAAATTTGGGGGAGAGAAAGTGAAAATTTTCGGAAATTATGAAAATGATGAGAAGCGGGGTGTCTGGAGGATGAGGAGGTCATGAGATTTGAATAAGAAGATAAGAAAATGGAAAAGGAGAAGGATAAGAATTTTGGGAAACGGTACAAAGTATTCCCCAAAATTATACCTGTCATTCTAAACTAGAATATAGTTGTAGTTTTCAGAAATTCGAAGTCAACTCATAAGCCGGAAGATCTATCGAAGCCTCGTAAACTAGCGCTACATTGGCTGAGCATGGGTGGGCACGAGACTCCAGTCCCCATTGAGAGAGAATGTTAGCCAAAGAGATCCAAAGTGAATCCAGAAGCCTACAGTACCTGCCATCTATCCCCTCTGATGAAATGTTTCAGTTGCAGACCCATCGAATCTCGATCGAGAAAAGAGATGTCAGTTGGAGGGGGGACGAGAGAAAGTAGAAGTAGGGGGGGGGGGGGGGTGATGACATAACAATACAATACAATAGAAAATGAAAGGAAGAGAGGGAAGGAGAAGCATCAAAAACTGGTATTCTCGATATATTCTGATGTGATGATCGTCGTCGTGGTTGGCATCAGAAGACATGGAGGAGAGGAGAGGGAAAAGCATGGCAGGGGCAAAAAATGGAGGTGTGTACTTCGAGAGTGCGGCGACGGTGGCGGCAAGAAGAGGGTAGGGCTTCTCGTGTATGATGATGTGATGGTTTGACATTTGGTAATTTGTAATTGGGCAAACGAGAGAAGGGGAGATGATGTACTAGATGAGATGGAATGTATTGGGAGATGAAAGGGGGGGGGGAAGCTGAAAGAGATGGTTGATAGGGACTAAGGAAAGATCAGCAAGATCCTTGTCTAATAACCAAATTATGTTGAACGAGAGGGAACGAGGAGAGAATGATTCTTGGCCCAGGTTTTGCCAAACAGTAAGAGTAACTCAGGTTGGATTAAGGAGTCTGTGTGGGGGGAGGCTGGGAAACCTATCTTAGAGGGGGTCGTGAACTCAAGCTGATCGTTTAGTAGCCATCTGAGAACGTCACACTTGTCATGTCAATATATACAAACATCTTCAAAACAAAGAGAATAGATAGGATATAATGCACCTGGTAAACTTTGATTGACAGGTTTTAAAAGGACACCGAGAAAGGCGTGTAAAATCTAGATAAGATTGGGGTACAGGTGCCAGTGGGAAAATCCACTAGAGGAGTTAAGAACGGTTGAGGGTGGGTGAGAACTGTTGAGAACGAATGGGGGAAAATGACAGAAAATTGGCTGACTGTGTAGGAAAAAGGCTCAAAATGGCACGAGACAAGTTTTATTAGCTGGGAGTGGGGATTGAGGGTGACGAGGAATATTAAGAAAGAGTCTGACCTGAAACCACTTTTCCTGATTCTAGATCCTCAGCCAAACGAGGCCAAGGCTCAAAATCTAGAGAGGAGACTCAAGACAAAAAAACAAGAATGACCATCTTTGTGGAGTCCCACCAAAGAGGGACCACCCAAGGTAGGTGGAGCCCTCGCTGGGATCCACCCTTCTCAATTCACACATCAAAGAGACCATGCCGACAATCACAGGTAAGGGACCATGGATACATAAAAGGGTTTACCGCAATCAATACACCAAAACCAGAGTGAAGATGCGGCTAGGCTAAAAGGGATACATAAGAGATAGGTATGAGTTCAACTGAAATACGTGGGAACCAAGAAGAATTATCAGGAGACAGTGTTGTGGTTGAGGTTGATTAGAGGAAATTGCTAATACAGACGAAAATTGAAAAAAATAACCTCTAATATAAGGGTACCGGAAGTTTGATAGCGGTTTGGCTAATGATAATGGAAATCGGTTCAGAATGACGGCTTTCGTTAGACTGACGTCACCATTTGAAGAGTTCTCGAAATTAAGGTGCGTCAGCCATAATTTGATCACGGTGCAGTACTTAATTCTTATAACAGGAAGATGATTGCGGAGGGTGCTCCGAAGTTAAAGGTTTTATGGAAATGTATTCTGTAGCAACACTTGGCTGAACCAATCCCTTCAAATCCATATTAGTGGTACCATGACCCAAACTTATTGATTCACTTATTCAATAGTTTTAATAGTATTACGGTTTGAGCAACTGAGAACGAATATTTCAAAACTTGCATAGCCCTCAAAATTCCCTACGAAACGAAACTAAAATCATCTCAAAACCTCAATTTCAACGGAATTTACGCATCTTTGAAATCTTAAAAAAAAAAAGCATACTTGCAAAATTGGGGGCCGGCCCGGCCCGGGCTGACGACAAAACGGGCCGGGCCGCTCGGCCCGCTTTTCAACTGACAACGAATTTTTCAAAATTTTTTTGGCTGAAAATAGCTTTTTCACTACAATTTTTAGCGAAAATAAAGAAATTTTTCGAAAGGCTTTCAGAGCATTATAATCAAGCAAGATACGGTGGAAATACAAAAAAAAACATGTTTCTTTTTCGGTCTCTCACTCTTAACACTGAAAAAAAAATTATGTTGCTGTAACCCGGGCCGAGAATATTGGGACTTCGGCCCGGCCCGGCCCGGCCCGTTGCAAGTATGAAAAAAAGCGAGAGAACGAGAGACGCCAGAGAAAGACGACTGTTTCTTTCTCTGCCACTCCAACTAGAGACAATTCTGCAAAATCACAAAGCTACAAAACTCTTCTATTGAAGGTATTCGTGTCAAAAACCAGTCAATCAATTACCAATCTACTATGCCCCCACTACAGTAACCTTGATCCATCGCCCTCTGTTTCCAGTCAAAAACCAGCTTCTCCTCCTTCACCTATTAATTCTGTTCGATCACCCCTCTACTCTCGAAGAAATGCATCACGCGGGAGGAGGTAACCTCCCGACCTGCCAATGCATCTTCTTCTCCCTCTCTAAAAGCTAAAAAGCCAGTATGATGTAACTTTTTTTTGGAGGGAGAAGAGGGAGGAATCGATGTTCAGTCTCGACGTCTTCTACTTCTTCTTCACGGACTTCTGCTTCTACTTCTGATGCGCATATATGCATCAGAAGAACCGGTTCTTTCTCAGAGTTCAGAGGGGAAAAGAGAGTGAGAGATGAGGAAATAGGTGAAAGTGTCGAGAAACAGAAAAAGAAGGGATGATCGAGAGGAAGAGGGCTACTGTTTTGCTTGAAAAGAAGGAAGCTGTGAATATTACAAAAAATCGTCATGTTGTAAGGGGTTATCTGCTGATTACAATTGACTGAAACCACTCTTCATGGTCATGATTACAATTAGTGGTCAGAAATTAGGAATCGAGATCTTATTCTGATGTCATTTTGTTCAAGATCAGGGCTATTTTAGTTGTGAATAATTAGGATGTCTTGTATGCGAAATCTATGAGAATCGATTTGAAATCATTGCAAAATGAATAGAAAGTGCAAACAAAAAATTTGAAAAAAAACTTGCCACTAGTGGGTAGTGAACCTCGAACTCAAAAATTGTTAACCGGAAGTTTTACCTCGACACCACGAGAGTACCTATGACGGTTTCAAAAGAAAAGTAGTGTGGTTGTGGTGAGAATGAGATACTATGGAATGAATAACTGCAGCTAGAGCAATGTTAGAGGCGCAGAGGGAGTGAGGAAGCTCAGTAACCTGACAGAAAAAATAAAGAACTGTAGAACTGAAATAGTGGTACTTCTATTTGTGTGTTGCCATATAGAATGACAGATAAAGTGCCCGCAAAATAAATGAAGTTGCAAAAAAAAAACCTCACTCCTACGATTCTGAACTCCTCATCCTCTTCACTGACATACCTAAATGAACCATTCTCCATACAAAAACCCGTCAGTGCCCCAAACTTTCCCACACTAATCTGCATGTTTTGACACATACTGACAGTTCTCAGTTCATCCTTTACATTGAACTGTTAAGACTCTTGTTGTTATACACCTGTCGGTGAGATCAAAAGGAGGTCACTAGGTGTTTCTTTTGTCGGCATAGCAACTCACAGTTTCAAGTTAGGGACTACAAGAGCAAAGGGACTGGGGTAAGGTAAGGGAATAAAAACCCAAAACTGTTGAAAATTGGGATTCCTGTAAAACTGAAATACCCATAAAAGAACATGCAAAATCACCAATTTGGCGATGGAGGGAGGGATAGTAAATGTGTCCTTCTCGTTCATTTCACAGCTTCTTCTTCCCCTTTTCTTCTTGTTCTTCTTTTCGGTTCATGCCCTCTCTCTGACATACTATCAATTTAGCAATCTTTATGTTCTTCTTCTCCCGATTCAGTTGCGAGAGGCGAAATGAGAGTGTGAGGAAGAGAAGAAGTAGCAAATGGATTGATGATCCATTGTGGGTCATCATCATGACGACTTGATATCAGAAGAGGCGTGAGAAACCGTGATAAAAGGGCGAAAGGGCGTGGGGATAAAAAAGAAAAAAGGGATTTGACCCCAGCGGGGATTGAACTCAAGGGCAAAATAGTGCAAGGATCAGAAGTAAGGTACTGCGCCACATGCCATGAATTGCAGGGGCACGATGCAATAACCGAAGAAAAACCGAGCGGGAGAGGGAGCACAAATCGAGAATAACTACAGTAAGAAGTGAAGTACATAATAGTATGCACAGTAAGGCGAGAACTGAAAAAAAAACCTCTGAGTATAAAATCCATTATCACTAGCCAATCTGACGGTTTCCCTGACCTGGCCTTATATTAGAGATTGAAGAGACTGACTAAATAGTACAAGACCTTCTAAAGAATCCTTCAGAATCAAAGCTGCAATCTACCCTGCAAAAGGCCCAAATGCCCTGTCTAAACTACCAAAACCACCATTTGCAATGCCACCAAAAAAACTAAACTACGGTATAGATCCAGGTCGATCGGAAGTGATGACACCTCCTTTCAGTTTAATATAATAGTCTCGTGATTCTGTCTACTACTTATTATTTTTTTTGCAATTTCAAACCAAACAAGCTTTACTACTATTACTAGTTCGTTCGTTACACACACTTTTAGATGGTCAACTGTAAAAAACACACACATACACATCACCAAACAAAAATAAACAAAAAATCATCTTAGCAACGGGGGGTTGGGAGCATCGAAGCCTTATGATTGCCCTCTTATGCTGCATCAGCTGTTCACTGCGTGGCCGAGTGGCTACCGCTCTTGGTTAAGATTTTCGACTCCCTGGTTCAATTCCTCATGGTGGCAAAATCTTTTTCTCAAGATTACGTAAAAGGTCAAATCAGCGAAACTACCGTGGTCTAGACAGCTTCTCGTTATCTCACACTCCCATATAAAAAGGTCATAAAATCTGATAGAGCGTGACTGATAATGACTGATAATATCTGGTATCGAACGTGAGAAGCTAGGTTTGATAAGGTAGGGGAGATCAAGGCTAAAAGGAACTGAGTTAAGGGAACAGAAGATGTGAGTCAGAGGGAGGAGGAACGTCATCAAGAATAGCAAAAAGGTAATGAAAATTGACTCACCACCAGAAAAACTATCCGGGTGTTCAGAGGGGGCGAAGTTGCACAGATGAGATCCTTGACAGCGGTGGGCGGGTCGGGGGCGGTCTGAAATGAAAAGGTGGATATGAATATGAAAAGGAAACTGATGAATTTTGAAGAGAATGGGATTTTTAGGGAGTTTAGGAACAGATAAAAAATTAATTTTGGCGAGGATGTCAGGGACCCGAGAGAGTTGACTGGAAATGGGACCAAGAGTAATCTGATAGGGCTAAAGGTGCTTGACATGCTTAACATCCAAGAAATGAAATCTTGGCCTAAAATTTCCTCAAATGTTCTGTTTCCATGACAACTAATACGGTTCAAAAAACCCCGCAGAACTCGCGAAATTAAACCAATTACGCTCAGTTTCCAGACGACACCTTCAATACAAAGGCAACAATTTTGATCTCCAAAAGCTTCTAGCCACAGTATCCTCACCATTCTGAGTCCCTCTCTAAGCTCCAGAGTCCTCTAGAACTCATTCGATTCTATCAAAATGCCTACAGTAACACAAATCTTTCCACTCACCAAACACTATCCAAAAACCGAACACTTTCAGTCTCGACAAAAAGAGAGAACATACATCTATTTACTACTCTTCCATTTGCCCCCTTCCCCTACCATCTTTCTACAACTATAACTACTACATTTCGATGCCAATCTGCTGTTTCTGTTCACTCTAAATGAGACATCAAGAAGACGAAGAAGAAGCAGGGGAGAAGAGAGAGGGAGAGGAAAAGTCTCTCTCTTTATATATATATTTTGGAAATAACCGGTTCGATTGCGCGAGAGGTCGTCTCCCTCAGTTCAAGCCCTCCCTCCACTTAACCTCTCTCTCTTGGCTTCTGAATATGTCAATTCTCGAGGGTGGGGACAAAAAACCGAAATCACGGGACTCGAGGAAATAGTTTGAAACCTTTGAAACCGAAAAATGAACGGACTAAGGTTGCCGAGCATCGAATAAAGATTTACAAAAAGTAAAAACAAATTAAGCCTGAATGGGGGTCGAACCCCGGACTCCAAAATGATAGTGCAAAGCGTTAGCCACTGCTCCACACAAGCAGCGACACGATGGAGAAGACAGGGCGATAAGAAGGCTGAGGGCCACATTCAAAAGAGGAAGGGGAGGTATCCGAGACAACAGCTGCAATAAGACAACAGTGAAAAATGTACCTCTAATAGAACGGCACACCTAGCTACCCCTAAAACCCCTCGATGCTTAAAATGCGATATTTGAAAAAGGAGAAATGTATTTGGGAGGAATTAAAAAGTTAATAGGGTTATCTTCCTCCTCTCTTCCCTCCATCAGATTAAATCTCGGCCTCCAAATAGGAATTTTTGGAGGAGGAGGTGATCATCATCTTCTTCTTCTTTTACTAAAGCTGCATCTGTCTCATCACAGTAGGTGGTCTCGAAAAATGAAGGAGAAAAGGAATGGAAAGTGAGTGAATTATTATAAGAGGGAAAAGTGATATGGGGGTGTTCCGGGATAGGCTCCGCCCACTTTTGAGGGAGCCTTGAGCAACTTGCCCTGTCTTTGCCCAACGCTTCCCTTGCCCAATTAGTCCCCCTGGGAACGTGTCGCTTTGTTGTCATAAAAATTACCACATCGTCAAATTCACTTTTCCAAAGAGAAAAAATCTATGGGGGGTCGAAAAAAAGTACGGGTGGTCCCCCATGTCCCACCTAAACAACCGGAAGTGTTAGGAAAGGTGTGAAAATAAAATAGGTTACTGTAGACCAGGAGAGCACTCAGATTCAATCAAAAAACCCCAAGAAATCCAATTCTATCCTGACAAGATAAATTCCATGGATTTGCAAATTCTAAAATTGTTGCTACATTAACCCAAATACCGTACAAAATGGGAAAATGAGATGTGAGGGTGTCAACAGGTGTGTGGAGTTCATTTGGAGAAGACGAAATGAGAGAACAACCTATCATTACACCAACCGATTTGGTAATGGTAGGGGTGGGACGCTTGTTAAGGGAATTGGAAACACTAGGGAGCAGGGATAGAAGGATATTGAATTTTATTAGATGATTTACAAGTTGTAACTAAGTTTTTGAGGGCAAGATCTAGGCTGATTGTCTAAAATGTCCAAAACAATGTTATCGTATCGAGCAATGAGTACGATGCATTTTTCAACAGACCAATGTCATCACTGCCAACGGTATGCTGAAATTCTAGCATGCCACTTTGCAAAACGATGGAACAATTTCAGACAGTTTTCCATGTCCAACAGAGCTCATACTTGTCTAGTAGGTTCTACCTCGTAGTGCAGACAGTAGAGATTTTTGTGCACTGCCAGAGAGCTTGTGGATTCAAATCCGTCATAAACGTTCAACATCTCAAAATCAGTGCTATCCAAACACTAGATTAGAACTTCGGTTGACAAAGAAGAGACGCATGAAGTCAAATTTTTAAGAGCACTTCCTTATCCTACAGGAGATGAGCATGCAAGCACCTTCTTTCTTGTAAAAAAAAGAATGTCAAGAAGCTTAACGATTCAGCGATATGTCGCTAATTTTGAATTGTTTTCAGGCAAAAATCAGTAAAACTGACTATCCCGAGTTGCTCATCGTCTTTGCGATGTAAGGAGATCTCATGAATTTGAATGCTCTAGCTTTGTGTGCTGCTCTTTGAAACTGTGAGTAGCAGGAAAAATGAAAGTTCTAGAAACTTGACAAACGGAGAGAACGCTCTAATAAGAGCTCTAAAAAACTAGATATAGAGAAACACAAGCTCGTAAGTGCAAATACAGATGTCAAAAACGAAGAGAAGCTAGAACAAAAAAATCGTTTCTAAACAAGATACAGTAAAAAAAGAAGCAACCGAAACCAAAAAAAAAGCGTCATCACCAGAACATTGTTGCCTATTCCGCCTCCTCCTCCGTCACTTTCCGTTCCTCATCTCGACTCCGCCCACTTCTTCAGAGAAGGAGGAGTCTACCGTATACCGCCCGTCCTCTTTCAATCCATCACTCTCTCTCGTGTCGTCGTGTTAACTCATCGGCACGCGTCCTGAGAGAGTTGACTCCGCCCATTTGAGGAAGAAATAGTATAGGAGAAATGAGAGACGAAGAAAATGAAAAATTAGGAGGGAGAGGAAGGGAAATGAATTTGTCGCAAAATCGACTGTGCGAAGCGGGCAAAAGAAACAAGAACATGGAGGTAATGAGGACCGGAAATTAGTTGAAATTGAGAAGTTTCTAGGGGAAGAAGGTGCACTTTTATAGAGGGGAAGGATAGCGGAATCGGGGGAAATCTGGAGATGTGATCAAGCTACCTAACTCAAAAGTCTGTGGGTTTCTTACAGAGGTCAAATAAATTGAAAGTGATGGAAGGTTTGTGAAAATCGAAACAAGTGAAATTTTTTCAGCCCTCCAGATCAAAATTATTTGAGTTTACTTTATGAGTATGGGTTGACTTTTTATAGAGCTGCGCAGTTCAATTGAAATGTGATTCTATCGGTTCAAAATTGACTGAAAAGCATTCAATTCCGCGAATTTGAGGCCTGAACCACCTAAAGTTTAGGCCCTCGTTCTCAAAAATCACTCTCATTTTATCGTATAAAATCACCATGAAATTTTTTATTACTCGCTACTCCGTGAGCGAGTTTAGATCGATAACAAAATGTCAATGGAGCGCATTTGAACAGGTGAACTGTGGAGCAGAGATGGACAAAACTCTCTACTCTCCGTAGTTGCGTAGGACAGTTTCAATTGGGGACGAAATAGGAAAACCTGTCTAGCTTTTTGGAAACGAAAAATTCACTTTAGAGCAGACTTTCCCAGAAAGTTAGTGGCTTGTAAAGAAGCGTTTGATACTGGTCATCTGCCCTCAAAATGAGTACATTTTCGGTTTTGAAACTAGCTAAAACTACAGGAAAAACTAATATTTTTCCTACAGTTTCCTACCAATATTTTCCTTGATTTCTGGGTTCGAAACAGTAAGTTCTACCCCATTTCCAGCTCTTCTTGGCGTATTTCCCTCATAACTACAAAAAAGTTGCTCATTTTTTCCGCCCTTCCCTACCCCAAAATCCCTCAAAACTCCTTCGGAAACCAACTAAAAACTCACAACTTTTTCGACGATTCCTGTCCGATTCCTCTCAATGTGTCCTTGCCTCAGGAGGTGGTCTGAAAAAAATGCATGTACTTAAAAAAAAGTTTTTTCTTATCAATTTGAGACATATCAAGTTTAGACGGCATGCAAAAAACGGAGAAAAAAAAACGAAGAAAAGAGAAAATGATAAGGAGGAAATGGTCATTTGGTCAGGGAGAACTCAAAAAAATGTGAGGGAAAAGAGGGGGAAAATGAGAAAAATGTAGCAAAAAAAAAGGGAAAAAAAGAAAGGTAGGTCAAAAAAAAGTTTTCGAAAAAGAAGGAAGAGGTCAAATAAATCAAACTGATTTGAACGAGGAGTAGTAGTAGTAAGGGTGGACCAAGGAGTTTCTTTTTCGTCAGAAAAGTGCACAAAATTTAGAGCTCAGAGCTCAGAAAACGAGAGTTGAATAGCAGAGGTAGGTCAAAAAATAGACCGTAAAATATCTCAAATTCTCGAGAAAAAAAAGACTGAAACTCAACTTTGACAGTTTCAATTTCAAGATTAGAAGCTTATTGGAGTTTCTAAACTATCAATTTTAGTTTTTTCTATCAACCATACAAATAATCCTAAAACTTCTGTTCCATCCCAATCAAAACCAATTCGCTTTTTTCCGCCCAATTAACCTGTTCTATTTTCATCCAACTTTTAACACAGCATGTGGTCCATTCCTTTTGTCGGTAGATTGCTTATCTTTGGAAGAAACACACACACATGCACCGATTTGTTGTGGTAAGTGGTTGTGTAACAACAACATTGTGCTCCTCTAATGACACAGTTCATTGTTCTACGGTGATTTATTCATGGTAGGGAAGGGGACTCAAACGGATGAAACGGTAGCTAAAGAGTAGAGAAAAAAAGAAAAAAAAGATTTGACCCCAAAAGAGTTTGAACCTGGGGTAGACGGTGCTTAGGCTTAGTGAGTTAACCGCTGCGCCACGAGGTCACAAAAAAGAAAAATAAGCTGGCCGTGATAAGAAGGCGGACCATAGAAAGACAGTGAGAGGGAGAGAGGGAAAAACACAGACATGGCTGAAAGCAAGGAAACGACTAGACGTGCCCTTTCATTACAGGATATTGAAAACATCAGAAAAAAAAAGAAAAAAAGTTTTGACCCCAAAAAAGTTTGAACCCGGGGTAGACGGTCCTCTGGCATGCCTCAATGTTAACCGCTGCGCCACGAGGTTACAGTCAACAACAGTGTCAGCTTGCGGTGATAAGAAGAGGGAAAGAGGGAAAAATCATGGCTGAAAGCATGAAATACACTAGACGTGCCCTTTTATTACAGGACATTGACAACATCATTATTATCCCCTCCCTTCCTCCCAATACCCATAACAACATTAGCACCTCCCCAGATGGCATGAGCCGATAAAGAAGCGTTGAAACCTGTGCCGCCACAAGCCATATAAAACATAAAACACCCACTTTCTGTTGCTGCGCGGGATCTGTCAAAAAGAATTCGGAATGTGAGTATGGAAAAGGTTTTATATGGTTAATTAGTGAGTGTTGTTGGGGGGATGAAGGGATAGATGACAGGTGCAAGATAAGAGACTTTTTGATGAGGGTGTCACCTTTTTATGGGGATTACATGGGAGGCGAAAGGTGAAATGAGTTTAGTTTACAAGGGATCAGCTGGGAAAAGGAGAAATTTAGACTGTTTGGGAATTTTTTGAAGAAAAACAAGAGAAAATTGTGACCGAAACACTGAAATTCCCCCCAATACAACGGCATGTCTAAGTACTTCCTGCTCAATCATATTCCCAAACGGAAGCCTATGCTTTCCGTCTTGACTGTTTTTCCTTCTCTTCTTCTCATAAGCCTTCTTCTTATCACTGTCAATTCTTCCCTGTAAATTTTGCGCCTTCGTGGTTCAGTGGTTAACAGCCTCGCCTCGCAATCTTTTGCCCCCAGGTTCAACCCCCACTGGGCTAAATTCTTTTTTTTTTCTTTTCCCATTTCAAATATTGAGCCTCCTTCATGTGTTCCCATTCCCATTTGCTTCCCGGGGCTGCTTGTAGTTGACGCATCAGCAAAAAGAGATTTATTTCAAAAGTACATGAGGTAGAAATGTGTCTCCCCCACTCTCTCCGGTCATCAATATATCAAATGTTTCGCGCGCGCGCTCGTCGAGGGAGGACATTTTCGAAATATTTTGGGATGGAAGGTGTACATGTTGTCACACTGATTCCAGACGATTTATTGATGTGAGAAATGGAGAGCTAACAGGTAAGCAACAAAGTTTTATTGTGGAGAGAATCAAGGGGAAGGAATTCTGTTGCTCATCCTTAACTGGGCAGTCGGAATGATATTATTTGAAAAAGAAGCTGAGTTTACCTTACGAAATGTAGCTCCTAATATGTGTTAACCTCAAAAGCCCTTGGCACCATTTGAGACCTTGACCAGCGTCAGCAAAGTTACCGCAAACGCCAAGCTGGTGACGCAATGTTATTACATAACAGTCTAGTCAACGGAACATAAACATTTTTTTGCAAGTTTTTTTGGAGGTTATATCAATATTGCTATGTTTGGGAGGTGGAGGGCTCGGAGAATTAGAGCTTTTTGAGCCAAATTCAGAAAAATTCCATCAAAATTGGCTGAAATCTTCAAAAAACAAATTCGCCAAACCCTTAGCTGATTATGAGATCATTAAAAATCATATACTTTTAGGAAAAATGGAAAAAAAAACCAACCACTTAGTAAGTTTTTGCTACCTAGATTAGTACCATCTGGAGTAAAATCAAAAAAGTGAGTAACAACAGGAAGTAACAGATAATTAGGTGTAGATAATATACCGGAAATAGAAAGGGGACTCCATATGGAGAGATGGTTTTTTGGATAGGGAAGGGATAAGGGATGGTGGGCCAGGAGGGGCTAGAAAGACCTTCAAAAGTATATGAGCACTCTATGATTTTTATCTGGTTTATTGAGCATCTGTCAAACAGTTCGGCGTGTCAAATATAACTTGAACTTCATTTTTGTAGTTGAAAGCTTTTTTGTGCAACCACTTTCCAGGTAGATAGAGCCAAAATAGTTACCTCAGGAATATTTTTTTAAAGGAATTTCTGCAATCCTTTTTTGTTGGCCAAGCACTATCTACCAGGAAAAAGATTATACAAAAAAGTTGCCAACTACAGAAATGAAGTTCAAGCAATGTTCGATGAACCCTATATTTATTGGAGCCGTACAATAATTTTTGCCAGTGTGGCGCATGCTCAAAATCAGCTAGAAATAACTTTAACTCCAGTTTTTTTTGTATTTCATCTTCTGATTCCAGGCTCTCAAACATCCTATAAAACTCCCCATTTAAGACTTCCTATCTTCCTTTGTTGCCAAATTAGGCATGCTCATCTATGTATTATGAATCCCATTCCTCTTCCGCTTCCGTTGGTGCCACCTGACAGGTCATCATGTCATCCTCGTCAATGTTTATGTACTTATTATCGCTATTCCGTTGTCTTCTTCCACTCATTCAACTAACAAGTGGGATTAGAGATTAACGGGAGTGGAGACTTCCCGCATGCATGCCCCATCATCTACAGTAATCCCCTGGTACTCACTGTGTCAAGTGTCGAGGTGAGACAACAACAAACTTTTTTTCGATTGGATTGGATAACTTATTGGGATTAGGTATTAGTGAAAAAGAAGAGGTAATGAACTGGAAAATTGGCATGAAGTAAAATGGAAGAGGACCTTTCCTGTTACAGTTCTCCAATACTCCACCACTTCACCTTTCATTCCTGCTCATCAGTATCACCTTGTACGTGTCAAGTACAGCCTGTTTTATTGACTATTTCCTCTTTTGGCGGCTTTTCCCACTCCTTTGATCTAGAACAATAGGAGACACCCGAGTGGCGCTCTATGAGCATCTTTTGGGGGAAAGGAACAAGCCGACAGTACAAGAAGTAACTCGAGAAGGTGTTAAGTTACAAGTTATGGTGGTGATGATGTGGAGGAGGAGGAGAAGGTCAGAGAGGGGTTGAGGGGAAGCATGGGAACTTGGTAATAGTGGATATGCTGGATGTTTAACATAATCATCACGGTGATTTTTCTATACAAGTTTGAATTTCAATACAAGTCAGGTAGTTTTGGACAAGTCGTATCTTGCACAAAACGAAGTTGCGTTCTAGATTTTGGTCATTTCTAGGAGAGCTTTGAAGGAATTTGGATGAAATTTCGTTTCAAGTGAGATAGAGCATCCCCAAAACTGTCCTTTTTTGTGATGAAAAGCATTTTTCTTTTTGCAATTTGTAATGAGAAACCGTGACGATGGCCTGGATTCGTTAACTATTTCCCTTATCCAAATCGGTTTGGGAGCCTCTTGCGCCTCCCAGTTTTTTTCCCTACACCGCTTCCCTGTAACAGGCAATTTTCTTTTTTTGAAAACTCAGAGGATACCCCAAATGGCAACACTCTGGTGTCAAGTGAGAACACACGTGTTGCATAATATCCTCCCCACTCGAGATGACCAGAAGGAGGTGCCAACACCAAAATATGTTGGCAACAGTTAATTGGCACTTATCTGTTAGGACATCCGGGAAGGGGGACATGAACTGTCAGGTCTAATAGAGGGGAATGTTTGTGGTCTTCAATTAGAGAAAGGTTCAAATTCTTCTAAGCAACTGGCGATATACAGTGCCGTTCACAAAATGGTTTTCAGTTGATTTCAGCTGGCTTCATCTTATTTTGAGCACTCGTCACTCAGCCAAAAACGTTTATACTGCGCTAAAAATATCTGGATGTAATACATAACTCAAACTTCATTTCTGTAGTTGTAACTTTTCTGTGCAGTCATTTTTTCGACAGATAGAGTTCGTCCTAAATATCACCTAACTCAGAAATCGCTCTGAAAAAATTTCGATGTTCTCGAGAGCCCTTCATTGAACGAGCTCTATGAGCCAGCAAAATAGTTGCGCAGAAAAATAGTCAACTACAAAAATGAAGTTCAAACCATGTTTGATATACCCAGAATAATTCAGAGCAGTAGAACAATTTTTCTCTATGTGGCGGATGCTAAAAGCCAGTCCAAATAAGCTAGGATCAACTGAAAGAAGTAAGTGTTCGTATACCTATAAACGGTACTGTAACAACAAGAGCACCATCAATTTAGATTCTAAGGATGACGTTCGATGCCATCAAAAAGCCTAGGAGTGTTCCTATGAGCTCCTGGTGTCAGCTAAAACCCACTGAAAAACGTAGCTCTTTGATGACTTTCAAACTCCCCTACCTCCACAATAATCACCCAACTGAAACAGTCAAAACACCTCTTTTCTGACACCTCTCTCTTCAATATTTAACCCAACTGTTCACACATGTCTGTTACCATCAACTATTACATCACCAACACAGGTCTTCCTCTATCCATATGTATCCAATAATGTAGTGTGAAGCAGGAGGAGGAAGGAGGAAACACAGTGGGAGATTACAGGTAAACACTTCCTGTTTGCTCACTACTGTATTTGGGATGAGTAGGGGTAGTAGTAGTAGTTGGGTGATGGTATTTGAAGAGAGGGATGGTATCTATGAATGTTTGAGAGGGATTGACACGTGTTGGAGGGATATCAATGACAAGCTTAGGAAGGGGATAGTGATTATAAAAATAGGACATGCCCTTCTATTAGAGGAGGGAGTGGATCCAAGGTTGATACCTAAGGAG
Source organism: Caenorhabditis brenneri (assembly GCA_000143925.2). NCBI lineage: Eukaryota > Metazoa > Nematoda > Chromadorea > Rhabditida > Rhabditidae > Caenorhabditis > Caenorhabditis brenneri. The sequence continues at coordinate 451,958 of GL379884.1, read as the reverse complement.
CGTTGAGTTTCGGAATTTTTAGTTTGTTGTTTTGGAAACTTGGATCAGGAATTTTGAGTAAAATTTATAAAATAAGATTTTTCCAGAACGAGAATCCCGAATTTTTCCGAAAAAAACTCTGGATCTGAAGCAAAAATCCGATTTTTTGCCGGGGATAATACAGGATTTTTAGGACGATTTCTGAATTTATATAGTTTTTTTTTTCGAAAATTTGGATCAGGAATTTTGAGTGAAAAGCTTTTTCCAGAACGAGAATTCTAGATTTCTCCGAAAAAAAATCTGGATTTTCCAGGCAAAACTAATTTTTTTTTATTAGAAATTCAAGATTTTTTGGACGTTTCCAAAGTTTTTTTTGGAGTAAAATTTGGGTTTTTTTGCCACAAAGAATAGGAATTCAACAGCTTTCAGCACTTCTACTCCAGTGCTCTTTCATGAAAGGTATCCCTACTCACTTCTCTTCAATCGATTCCGCGCAACTCCAATCAATCGGACACACCTGGAATAGATATAGTAAATAAGAAGATTGAAAAGATAACATTAATTATGAGCACAGAGAAATAGTACAGAGAATGAAGAGAGTGCAGAGATACTCAAGAAGGGGATGACATCACAGTAATTATTACGTGTGGAGAAGAGAAGAAGCATACGGTAACAGTTGCCTGTGTTGTAATAATAATAATATGCAACATGTTACCAGAAGAAGAAATAGGGGAAAGATAGAGGGGAAATCAAGTGGAAATGTAGTGAATTCTGGGGTGGGAATAAGCATGAAACAGGGGGAATTGAAGGATTAGGGGGAGTACTGTACCTTCAATATAAGGGCACCCATGAATTTCACCAAAGTAGATACCTGGAGTGCTGTAACCTGATGGGCTTATGCCACCAAGGACCCATATGGGGTTTTAGACTGATCGAGCTCTTTTAGTTTCCCTCTAATAGAAGTGCATACCTTCTAAACCCTTGTTTTCATCTGCTCATTTACAAGTCATACTATCTCCTATCCCTTTTTCTAAACTCCTCCAAAAAGCTGTCAATTCCTGGAATCGTATATTCTTCCTGTCTCATCAATCCACACTATTTCTCTCTTCCCTCACTTTATTTTGCTGAATGCGCGAAGTGAAACAAACACTCATTAATCTTTTCCTGTGTTCACACACTCATGTCTCCGGAAGAGCGACAGGGACCGCATGTTTTCAGGGGGTGGATGGGGTGACAGGGAATACCGGGGGATGGAAGAATAGCAAGCTTGTCCCATAGATGCCTTCAAAATTGAAATTATTAGCTCAAAAATATATCAAATTGTAGATCTCGGTCAGCCTTTGACATCTGGAAGCTTCGATCCTATCTCGGACCAGCCTGGGGGCCCAGGGCGGGCGAAAAAGTGTAAAATTGGGAGATGGACCAGTTTGACCGTCTTTGGAAAGGCCAGTTTTGATAGATATAATTTCAGAATATCCTGGACTTCCAGGTCCTGACTGAAAGGTCTTAGTCTACAAAAAATGAAGGGAAAGGAAAGCCCGGATAATCTAACCGGGCCTGTGCGCACGAAGAAAGTAGGGAATATTGGCCCTGGATAGTCTGGCCGAGCCTGGGAAAGCCCAATTTCGGTAGATCCAATTTCAGACTATCCTGGGCTCCTCGGTCCTGGGTAAAATGGCTGAGCTCGAAAAAATGCAGAAAATTTTACATTTGGACAGTCTAACCGTCCTTGGGAAGCCTGATTTTGATAGGTTCAATTTCAGATGACCCTGGGCTTTCCAGTCCTTGCTGAAAGGTCCTGTCCGACAAAAAATTGCAGAAAATGGTAGGCCCAGGCCTAACCGGGTCTGGGAAGCCCAGTTCTAAAAAGCCCTATTTTTTTCAGACCATCCTGGGCTCCTCGGCTTTGTCTGAAAGGAGCGGATCTTCAAAAATTTAGAAAATGATGAGCCAGGACACTCTTACCAGCTCTAGGATGACCAGGAATTTGATCTGAATTTTTAGACCCAAGTTGATGCCCTAGCTTCCCAAATTTGCAAATCTAGGCCACCCGGCGAGAGTTACCTCTGGATGTTTTTCCACTAGAACTATGCGACTCTTAGAATCACAGAACTTGGCAACATTTTCAAATGAAACCTTTTCCTCCTCCTCTCTTCCGTTCATCATCATCTCATTTCCGTCCCCTCCTGGTCTTCTGAGGTTAATCACCCCTACAGTGTTAAATGAGACATTCTAAAAACCTTCCCCCCTTGGGTTACTGTATCCCCCTTCACTTCTGAATTTCTGTGTGTTCCAAAAAGTGTGGAGGTCTATAGCCTCATTAGATTAACAAGAGACCATGTGGAAATAAGAGACGCAGAGAAAAGGGAACGAGTTTTTGGAATGAGGCAATTAAGATGAGGGATGTTCCTTCCCTCCGGTGTCTCTGTAAAATGATTTTGAGAAATAAAAATGGAAATTAGAGGAGAAATTGTTGCCTTAAACGTTTTTGTGTGTTGTTCGGAGAGTTTAGGAGGAGGAAAGGAAGCAAGACCAAAAGGTAAATAGGGGTGGGGGACCATAAAACTACAGTAATCCCTGGAAGAAGTTCTGACTTCAAAGGGGTTAGAGGGAGGTTTATGATAGGTGTGGGGATGGAAATTGGAACACGAAAATAGGCAACAATTATGGAAGATCATGATGAGGGGGAAATGGATGAATGGACCTCTAATAGAAGAGCAGGAACTAGGAAATATAGGGAGATCAAAGCTTAAAAAAGGGATAGCAAGGATCAAACTATTATGGGTGATTTCTAATAAATAACAGGGCACAGAAACTCAAAAACTATCAATTAGACTCGAATTATGACTGAAACAAGATAAAACATGATGGTGAGCAGGATCTCTAATAGAAAGGCAGTCATAGGAGTGAACCTCTAATAGAAGGTCATATTATACTTCAGTTCGAATTACTTCCAAAAAGCTCAGATTTTGGGAGACTGTAAAATAGAAGGTACTGAAACTTCAAACACCTCTAACACAGAGGCACCCTCTCCCCGGCCACTAGAAACAATCGAGGATTGATCTGAAATTCCAAGAGTCTTACTAATAAAACGAAGGGTTTTAGAACCGGAATTCAAATTTTCGAGATATAAAACCTAAATTATCCAAAATCCGGATTTTGAAATTCCCTGCCAATGCAAGATTCTCTGATAGAAGGACACCCGTCTTCCCAAGTTCTAGCAAAAACCGTAAAAAAATTCGAGAACCCTGCTCCAAAATCCAAGGAAATATACTAAGAAAACTGAGGACTTTGGTACCATTTTCAGTTCTTTGGGGTCTAAATATTTCAAAATCTGGATTTGGGAAGTTGTGAGATGGCCTTTGCTAGCTCCAGAATAGATCAAAAGATCGATTTTATCCCAGTTATTAAGGCTTGCTCTGATAGGATTCATCTAGTCTCGAGCAATGTATGAATCTAAGGAAGTAACTTCAATTTTTCAGAATTTTCTAGCCAAAACTCCAAAAAACTCCCAAAAAAGGTACTAACCAACACATTCTGCCGAGCACATGTATATCATTTCTCTCTCTGTAAGTGAGTCAATATGCGAATGTAGTAATTCATTACCAATTCCTGTCAAAATACACACATTTTGGTGGTCGGTGGGGGGGTCCTTTTCGAAAAGTCAGTGGATAATTTGCATTCTAATTTATTCACTTCCTTTCTTCTTCATCCACTCCTTTTACACCCATTTCAACACCACATTTCTTTGGTTGGGGGCATTGGCATCAAAAGGAATAAATGGCAGGAGAGAAAGAGAAATTGTTGCCAAATAGATAGACACAGGCGGCACATTTTATAGAGAGAGAACCGTTTCGAAATGGCTATTTTTATGGGGGGTTTGGATAAGGAAGGGGTTGGAAGGAAGGAAGGACCTCTATTAGACCAACAGTGGAAACTTATGAAGTACAGTAATGAGTCTGGGCGCCCAGAAGCCTTGGCGGCGGTACGCTGAATCAGAACTTTCCCGAGTAAGAACTGTCCCACATCTCAAAAGTGGGCGGAGCTAGAAAAATATTGTCAACTGCAAACTTTTTCAAAATCAAATTTGGAGCAAGTTTGCCGTTGACAACTTTTTTCTAGCTCCGCCCACTTTTGAGATTTGGGGAGTTCTGATTCAGCGTACCCTCCCTCAAAGCTTGAGACTAGAATCTTACCATTACAAGATAGATGACCTTTTATTAGAGGTTTTCGAAACTGGTTTTGTAATCAAACTTCTTTCCAATGCCATTATATAAGAGGTAAAAGCTTTCACTTAAAATCATCTAACTACAAGTTAGCTGATATTCCTTCTCTTCCGTTTCCCATATAATTTTTTTCTCTTGGAGAACCGAACCCCCCGTTGTGAATGAGATTCCGCTAACTCCTTCTTTTGCTGTCGAAATGAGATTTTGAGGTCAAATATGTCTCACTCCTTGCAAAGTTTTCAACACATATTGCACCACGGGATACGGGAGAAAAAAACGAGAAATTGAAGAAAACGAGTGAAAATGAGTGAAGGAGGAGATTAGAACGGATTAGAAAATATAAATATTGAAATCGAAATCAGAAGAAGGGGTGCTAGGGGTGTGTTAGATAACTGTAGGGTACTGCGGGTTCAAACGAAAGTTTTCGGAAAAAGTAACTTCGGCGAAAATTCTCAAACTTTGGAGATATTCTAGAAGGAACGGACTATTGGATTCCTGTCGGGTACTATAGGTTGTTTCAAAGCCAGAAGTATCCAGAAGCTTTGTGAAAAGCCCCTGCCAGAACATCTCAACGTCTCTGGGTTACTGTAGTTTCAGCTAGCCTGCTCTAGACTTCAAACTGACCTGTGAACTTTTCAAGAGCACGAACCGTCAGACTACAGTAATCCTTCTCCAGCTACAGTACCTCTAGAATTACTGTAGCTCCTAGACTCTTTCTCTCTCCCTAATTAGAAAATTCGGAACACAAAAGGCAGGCGGTTTCCCCCTCCTAATCACTCATGT
>GL379884.1:411192-445798 GCA_000143925.2 Caenorhabditis brenneri | reverse complement strand
AGAGTATCATTAACATGAGAGAGGGAAAGAGGAGGATCGGGACCTGATGATGAGTTATCGGGGGGAGAATTAGATTCCTATATGTTCTTGCGACGTCCACGTCCCTTCTTGGCTCCTCCGTAACTTGAGGGAGCAGCTGGAGCCTTCGTAGATGGTATAGAATGATCGTCATCCGATCCGGCGTCCTAGCGGTATAGGTGGCGAGCACTCAGAAGTATCCAGAACGAGCAGAAAAGGCTCCCCAGAACATCTCAACGTCTTTGGGGGGCGTTCGCGCCATCCGGCGGGTTCAGAAGAACAAGCGGACCTGCGAACTTTTCAAGTGCACGAGCGGTCAGAGTACAGTAATCTTTTTCCAGTTCCAGTACTTCTGGAATTACGTTAGATCCTAGGATGGATATCTTTACATAATTAGAAAATTAGGAACACAAAAGGCAGGCGGTTTCCCCCTCTTAATCACTCATGTTCTCCTCCCGACAAATCCCACAAAAACTGTTATTTTTCTCTGCGTCTCTCTTCTCTCCACACTCTCTCTCCTCTGATGTTCTTGTGTGAATTATGTGCAAAATGCTCCGTCTTCGGGATGAGTAGATAAGACCTCCGAATGATTGGAGGTGAGAGAGAGTGTTGAGAATCAGGAGACGCAGAAAAAAATAGAGACAAATAAAGGGAGGGGGAGGTCGTGTGGATGAATGACCATCAGGGAAAAATGATGACTGATTTTTGAAAGTTGCACTAGACAGAATGAATACTTTTTGAACCCTTGAGGGAATTATTGTAGGCTACAGGGTTACTGTAGAAGCAGTGACCTTATATTAGAGGGAAGCGAACATGAGAGTTTTGAAAAGCAATTGAGGACCTCTAATACAAGGACACCTCACATAAAGACTGCAAAAACCGGAGTAAATGAGATTATTAGATGAAAAAATGTTTTGAAAAATTGACTTTTTGACTGAAATCCAACTCCAGAGAACAACTTTGTTATAAGAGCACTCCAGAAAATTCTAAGCTGAAAAATTACAGTTTCATCAAAAATTTTCTGAAAATTCCGGGAAATCGGAAAATTCAAAAAATTGGAATAAGGTATACCTAAACTTCCAAAAAAACTTTGAGAAAAAGACTGATATTTCAAAAAAAAAAGTTCTATGAATCACCGAAATTGATTTCTAAATCCCAAAAAACTGGGAACTAAACAGACCAGTTCTAAAAAAGTGTACAGATATTTGAACAACAATTTTCATCTGTGTGTCTGTATGTCCAGCAATATCAAAAATGGTTGGAGCTCCTATCTTCTTTTTTCAAAACTCAACCTCCCTAGAACCTACAGTAACCAAGAATCCTGAAGCTGAGGCTAAAGCAAACAAGTCCCGAAGTGACCTATCCAACTTTTCGCCTCGTAAATATCCCTCATGAGAGATATCTCTCTCCCTCTCCCTCACAAAAATCACCCAAAAATGTAACGTTTCATTGCAAAAAAAGAGGAGGAGAGGAATGACCTTGAACGATGAGAACTTACATAAATGTCAGAGTGTGAATATGAAGGAAATTAGAAGGAGAATGAGAAGAGGAGGCATGGAAATATGAAGGGAAAGCAGAGGAGGGAGGGATTTATTTTATGTTGAGAATTTGGAAAGTAATGGGGTTATTTACAATTCGTTTTCAGGTGATTCGAGGGTACGGTAATGGAAAAAAGTCATGAGAAAGTAATAAATAAGAGCACGGTTTCGACGGGATTGGTAGGATTGATGAAAGCAGGGGATGCCAGAATTATAATGCACTTTCAATATGAAAACATTCTCTGAAATCAAAAGTTTAGGTTTATAAAGATAGAGGGATCTCAGGAGAAGTTCAAAGCCTGAAGTCGATGTTACTGATGTTTCGGTTGCTACCTCGCATTAGAACTGACCGCATTAGAACTGACCCGTATTAGAACTGGCCGGATTAGAACCGAGTACTTCCGAAGTATCTGGTAACTCGAAAATTTGAGGAAATGTTTAGGGCCACAATGTCATATTCTGTACGAAAATTCAGTTTCGAGTCGCAACTGGGAGCTTGAATATGGCCTGGTTCTGATCCAGAAAGTTCTAATACGGGGCAGTTCTAATGCGGCCAATTCTAATGCGGGGTAGCACCATGTTTCGGAGTCAGAAAAATTTAGGAGCATAATTTCTGAAACATTTGGCCTAATGGAATTTTCAAACAGCCAGATAAAAGTAGGACAAGAATGCTTGATCTAGAGAAGCGATCGGAAGTTTTCTAAAATTGCTCTGTGAGTAGTGGAACTGAGAAAAAAATTAATGCAGTGCTGGTCAGAAGCAATTTCGGTATTTTTCGAGTGTATGCTCTAGAAAGATGTGTGATCAGAAGCGATAAAAAATTTATATGTGTCTACTAACCCGAAATGACAGTTGTACTAGAAATCGAGTCTTTTCAGACATGTTTTTCTTCAAAATGCATATCTTGTGTTGAAATGACGATAAAGTTATCAACTACAAAAACGCAGATCAAGGAGTTGACATTGCTTTTATTGGATTCTGGCCACTCAACGTTTCAGGGCACGCCGCCAAGGTTGGAAAAAAAACGGCAAATTTTGACTGAAAACTGCATGATGCGTTTTTTTTCGCCTAGAACTATATAAGGTGCTTCTAGGTAGTGTAAAGACAGTCTGATATTAGAGAAAGAGGCTATGGGTCCCTGAAGCTAGTCGACCTTATTAGAAACCAGTGAACATATATAAGAGGTAGAACTAGCAACGGAATCCAAAAGCAGCCCCCAAAAACCCCAAAATCCCTATCGCTCTCCAAAAATGAATTCTGATAAAAATGTGATAACTATAATTATTCGTTTCTCTCCCACCTGGGGTGAGAACTGACCATTCATTCTCTCTTTTTTCCTCTCTCTCTCTCTCTTTCTTTTTCAAAAAAAAAAGAAGGCGGAAAAATTCTCTCTCTCTCTCTTTTCCCGCAAGGGATCGAGATGGGATTAGAGAGCATTAAGAAATAGGAGACGGAGAGAAAGGCGTAAGAAAAGGAGAAGAAGCATGTCTACACACGGGAGCAAATGGACACAGAGAGAGAGAACGGTCACGAACCTATTCCGCGCGGATCGGGGAGCCAGTGAGAGAGTGAGAGATGCAGAGAAACTGAAGATGATGCTCTGGAGGAAACGGGAGGAGGATTATCACATAGTTAACGGAAATTGATGGAGGTAGGGACCTGTAATAGAATGGCAAGGGGTTATGAAAAATTTTGATGAATCCTATTTTTTATGGGAATTTGATCGCTCTCCAAAATTGGCGCCACGGGGCCAAGATGGTTTGACAGTCGTCCAAAGAAATTCAGCTCAAAACCATTGAAACTCACGAAAGTGCAGTGATCCGAAGTTGGGGAAAAAGTGTCAAATTTATTGGCAAGCTCCGCCCACAAAATATCAAGTCCTAGGAAGTCGTGTTTTAAAAGAGAGGAGAGATTTATTTCCCCGTTTCAAAATAAGTGTTCCAACTCAATTTCGAAATTCGAAATGCGGGAAAACCATGTAAAACAGCCATTTTGTTATCGTGTGTTTTGTTATTTTCCAACAGGGTATCAACAGGGTAATTTGTCAAAAAAATGAAAATTTTTTCGTCTGATCAATGCAGTTTTGAAAAAGGATTGTTAAAGGAAGAAGAGTGAAAGGGGAACGGCCGAGGAAAATGGAAATGTCGGGATACATGGACAGACATATCTGAAATTCTAGTTTTGGAGATGCATGGATTCATTCCATTGGTCAGACGCACATGCCTTATCGGGACGAATGGAGGCAAAGAGACTGCAAATATACAGTACCGTTCAGAATCATACAAACAATTACGTGTTTCAGTTGATTTCAGCTGATTCAGGCTAACATTGAGCATGCGCCACACACTCAAACAATGTTCTACTGATCTAAAAAAAGTTAGGTGTTTCAAACATAGCTTGAACTTGATTTTGGTAGTTGGCAAATTGTTTAGCAGACCATTTATGCCAAAACTACGGCAAAATCAATAGAAACGTCTTTGTATTCGGCGGTATGCCAATTCAGAACTTCCTGAATTAGAACTGTCCATATCTCAGAAGTGGGCGGAGCTAGAAAAAAGTTGTCAACTGCAAACTTGCTCCAAATTTAATTATAAAAAAGTTTTCAGTTGAAAACTTTTTTCTAGCTCCTCTCACTTTTGAGATATCTGATTTAGGAACAGTTCTGATTCAGCATACCGCCTTGTGTCAAACGCTCAGAGATAACATTGCACCAAAACAGTACCATCATACATATTGAAGTTCAAGTCTCAAATTCTCACTAGAGCACCATTGCATCATCAATCATTAAACTGTTTTCATGCGGATTATAACACCAATTGACTTGATGTCATAATTACTTTCCTGTTGATGATGCAACATCTCTATTATCGAACATTTATCGAAAGATTATCATCTGAACTTCACAGCTGTTCATTTTCTGATTTCAGTTGCTCCAAGCTTGTCAGAAAAGCCAAATAATTCTGACATACCTGTGACATACTCACAGTTGGAGTTCCATAGATCGAGGGAAGAGATATTGTCAGATTATGAGGTAAAACATGGGAGGATGGGTACAGGAAGAGGACTAAGCAGAGGATTACTGTAGATAAGGATCTAGGGAAATCGGAGATGGTAATTAGGAGGGAAGACTGTGGGGATCGGGAGCAGAAAGGGGTTGGGAATAGGGATCACTATAATTGAGAAGTTACAGCAAGGAAGCTGGAATGAAAGGTACAGGAAATATGGGTTACAGTGGATTTTGCTCAAAAATGAAATTAAAGGAGGTGGGAACTCTCGTTGTATTGAGACTCGTATTGAGACTGAAAAAGGCCCCGGCACACAAAGGCAATTCGAGTCAGCGCGCTTTTTGGGCCGCATAGCGCAGCCGGTAAGGCTTTTGGTGTTCTGCCAATTGGCCCCTAGGTTCAAATCCACCAGAGGTATCTACTGTCAAATTTTCGGGAAAATTATTTTTTTGAGTTCCGCCCTCCTTTAAGAGTTGAAATCATTTTGCGCTAAAAACAGTCTGCTAGGCCATTTTTGTAGTTTGTAGTTGATCTCGCCAATTGGAAGGAATAATTGAGTGTGCTAAATCACAACCTCTTTCACAAAAATGTTGTAGTTTGTAGTTTAGCAGGCCTAACGCACAAAGGTATTTTTGCTTCAGCCAGGTAGGTTTATCAATTTTTCAAAGTTTTTACAGTGGAAAATGCAAAAAAAGTTTGGAAAATACCTTTCAAAATCGAAAAATCCCCAATTTATCCAAGAAAAGCAAGTATCGATTCACGATAAACAGCGCGCACCTGTCGGAATTGTGGATCGTCGCACCGATCAATATCCCGCTAATTCAGTTTGTTTTCAAGGGCTCATTTGGTGCACCACAGCTTTTCGAATTTTCGAACTGTCGCCAACAAAAGTCATTTTGGTGAACATGATCTGCTGGGACTCGATACGTAGCCTCAAAAATCACTGTAAATCACGACTTTAATGCAAAATGATGTTAGAGTTTTTGCAGAAATTTTCGATTTTTCAGCACAAAAAAAATAATTTCTCTATTTTTAATCCATAACAAAAGATATCTTTTGCGAAACTGCTAAATTTGACCTGTAGTTTCAAAAGAATTTGAAAATTTTCCGAAATTTTTAACCTTGCCAAGCATAGGGATTCAGCATTTCTGAGTTTTGATACGCCACATGAGCCCGTGAATTTCAGGGATTCTATTACAGAATACCAAACAAAGAACCTATAACAAAACGGCACATGAAAAATGACATCAGACATCATTAAAAGTGATCAATTCCATTTGCTCTTTTTTTAGAAGAAGAAGAAGAACCCGTAATCTGTCCGTGTTTTCTCCTCTTTCAAACTACATTTCCTCTCGTCCCCCCCCCCTCTGATAATATTTGTCCCCTCCGGAGACATTATTTGAACACGTCGGACACAGATTACCGTCCGTTTTTTTCTTCTGTTGAGGAATTTACAAGGAAAATGAGGGAGAAGTGAGAGAGACTTATGAAGGAAAGAGGAGGAGGGAAAGGGCAATGGTCAAGGAATACCAAAATGTTTCAAATTGAGAGAGAGAGAGAGGGGATGTTAGGACATAGGGACACACAGACAGGCAGATTTGACAGCCTAGTTTCGGAAAAGCACCGATTCCAGAAAATCACGCAAACCAAAACTTTACAAATTGAGAGAAATTGGATGTCAGGACATAGGGACACACAGAAAGAGATATACGCAGTAACGGGACAAACGGACAAACAGACTGGCAGATTCGGAGGTCTAGTTTCGGAGAAGCATTGATTCCAGCATGTCAAGGATCACGCAAACCAAAATTTTTCAAATTGAGAGAGAGGGGGGGATGTCGGGACATAGGGACACACAGATAGACGTTTCTCATCATTCATATTCGTCTGTCTGTCCGTGTGTTCGTTTGTACTGATGTCACAAAGATTTCGAATCTGCAGTTTGCAACATAGCACACCAGCGTATCCATTGCTCAAAGTTCCAGCATGTCTGTCTGTATGTTTATTGTCCTTACGGTTTTGAAATCGTTTGAGAATAAGGAATATCAAGACAAACGGACACACAGACAGACAGATTCGGAGGTTTAGTTTCGGAGAAGCACTGGTCGATTGAACTGCAAAGCCACTATTTCAATCTGCTAGACCCTTCTGAACATAAAGAACGTCGGGACAAGAAGACATACAGACATACATATTGGAATTTTCGAAATAAAAGAGAACCAGACTTCAGGACGAAGTAATAATTTATGAAACATGTTTGAAGCTCTCTGAAAACAGGAAAGATCTGGATACAGGCGGACAAACAGACAGACAGACTCGAATTCGGAATCTAGAAATTTCAGATTGCTAGACAACAAGCTATAAGTTTGCCAGCAGTGGAAACCTCTCGATTGTAGTTTGTGTGTTAATACAGTTATTTTTAGGTCTGCTAAACTGTCTGCAATCACCGCCAACTGACACCATCACGTCAAATTGCAGACATACTCAATTATGTTCCGGTCACTCTATCATTACGGTCAACCGAAAAGGGGTCAATTTCCTTCAGAACCTTTCAATAAATCAATCAAACTGTATCTATAATTAGTCGACACGGTCCAAAAGCAAAAAAAAAAAGAAAGCGATGCCTATTTCCATGTCCAAAAAAACATAAAAATAGCGATGGAAAATTGGTTTAGTGTGCGTAATGTGTAATTTCGGAAATTTCGCCAATTCGAAGCCTGCACAAAACAACTGTTTGCTCAAGTGTCCAATTATGACGAAAAGGATGACCAAAAGAGACGTTTATTTAGTTACTATTAACTAATAAACTACAGTATCCCCCGTCCCCGGACAGACAATGGACACCCCTTCTTCTTCTGCTGGCTGTTGGAGGCTGTGTAAATAAGGGATTTGCCAGCAGGAGAATTGAATTATATTTCGATGAAGAGGATAGGCACATGTGATCATCATTCGTTACGTAATAATTTAATGACGTTTTGAGGAAAAGCGGAAAATTGGGATTTTTAAGGAATCGGCGGGGACCGAATTGGGGTTTTAAGACTACAAACTGAATGGGAAGCTAGGCGCGATGGAATACTATTTTTCAGCTTCTGTAGTCTAATTCTGAGGGTCAGCTCATCTATCTGTCAAACTTAGCGTCTTTACTCGGTTTGCTTAATTACAAACTACATTCATTAAAATTCTAAAAATCTTTCGAAAAAAAGGAAGGCGGACTTCGAGGTTAATAGATAAAACATGCAATTTTTGACTGTCCGATCAATAGAAAAGGGCGAATGGAAGTATCGAACAATTAGATCTGCTGGACAACAAACAATATGAGTGCAATTAATGTAGGTAAATCTGTCTAGGAATTATTTTAAAAAATGTTCGATCATGATATTAAGCCACAACATGATTAGAAATGGTTCGGAGCCCGTCAAACCCCATTTTTTCACTCGGAGTTTAGGATTTTCATGGTATTTTTGACCTAAATTGACTATTAACTGAATCTCAAGGTGTGTTCTCATCAGAAATCTCGGAGTTCATGATACAGAATACCCTTACGAGTAAATAGGTGCTCGCTTCTGGCGATTCAACTACAAATACTACAAAACCTATATAACAGATCTGATTTATTACAGATTGATTTCTGCTATCAGAAAAATCCTTTGAAAAAACTACCGTAACCCATCCTCTCTTTTCTGAATAACTCAATTCTCTCCTTCTTCTCCTGCAACCGCAAATTTCATTCCACATTTTTCGCTCATCTCATCAAATCCAATCTACCGTAATCCTCCCTAAACTCATTTCCCGCCACTTGAATTCAATTTTCAGTGATGATGACGATTTTCCTTGTGTAAATTTTAGGAAAATCCGGGAAAGTCTGCGCCTCGAGAAAAAATAATATAATTTGAAAAATCCATTTGGTGGGTGCCGAAATGAGGGTTATCATAATAATTAATACTGTAGAATTGGAAAAAATCGTTCCCGAAAAATGTTTATTACAACTACCTGTTAACAGATGTTTCGCGGTGTCTCCTAACAAGATCATAATGGAATTCATAAAAATATACCATTTTTATGAGGTCATCCTCTTAGGAAAGGCATCATGCCGATGGACGGACAGACAGATGGTATGATTTATTACTGAAAGGCAACATTATTAGAATGCTAGAGAGAAGGGAAATGGAAAGAGAGTAGGGGAGTTTATTTTCGAATTTTGTAGGTAGTCTTTTTTTCTACCTTTTTTTGCGCAGAAGTTTGGAAAAGAAAATCGTTTTCTGCACAGTTTTTTTTTTGGTTTTTTGCCGAAAAGAACGGTTTGTCGGTTTCTGAATGACGCAAAGTTTTGTGTCAATTGGTCTGATGTTCCAGAATCACTGGTCATGTATCTCTAGAGGCCTGCTAGACTAAAAACTACAATTTTTACATGTTACAGATTTTATTTATTAATTACCAAATTAATTATTCTCAAAGTACTCAATAAACCAAATTTACAGATGCAATAATGTCACGAATCTCCGACGATTTATAGATTTTATCGATATCCGTCAGTTCACTTATGAAGATTTTCGATGGTGCCAAACGACGGATTTTTTCGAATTTAGTTGCTAGAGGACGACGATTTCGGGTTGCTTGATCGAATAGCCGCTCAAGCTGAAAAAATCAAAAGTGCAAATGCATTCCACTGATAAACTGTCTTACCTGCTCAAAAGTGGATCCCTTCTCATAGCCCAGAAGCAAGTCAGCATCTCTATCGGATCTTGTGAATCGGGTCTTCCTTGGATTTCTCTTTCTTCGTTTCGTCTGAATTGTTTCTGGGTTATTGTAGGATTACTGTAGGCAAACTCACTTTCGCTTTGACCAAAGACTCGTTCACAATTTCCTGAGTCTTTCGCCTGGCATTATAACGACGAGATGTTGGTTTTGGAGAATCTGTGACAGATGATGGAGCAGAAGGCGTGGATGATGGGATTACGGTAGTGGGTGAAGCCTGGAAATTTATACTTTTAATAGAAGAACATCAAAAAGACCTACCGTAGTCGCGGCAACCGCAGCTTGATTTCTGATTCTTGTGGCCGCTGCTCCTTCACTTTTTGGTATATTTTGAATCGCTGGAGTAGGTACCGTACCACTCTCCTTAAGCGCTGGGACCGGAGAAGCCAATGACTTCCTTCTAGCAGTTGGAGTGGAGGGTTTTGACGTCTTACCAGTAGATTCTGTGGCTGCTGGAGCTATTTTAGGCTTTGGTGCTTCTTTTGGTCCACAGGAGAAGGAGGGAATAACGGCGTCTGGAAAATAATAACCTTCAATTTGGATCATTGGTTTTTGCATAGCAACCGTGAAGATTTTTGAAAATGAACATGATGTACAAGCTAGGTGATAGACGTAGACCAAAATGCTAAAAGTCCGGAAAAAAAACGCATCACAACGCACTACTGTCTATGTCTATTTTCTAGTCAGTATATCTTCAACTTTCAAAAGCACAGAGCACTTCTCTTCAGAAAATTTGAAACCACAACTTACTCGGATCCGGTGGGGGCGGCTTCCATCTTCTAATAGTTCTTTTGGGTGCTTCTGCCTTCTCCTGGTTTAAAACAGTCTCTCCAGATGGCTTATCAATTAGAATTCGTTTCTTTTTCAAGTGCTTTTCAGCCTCAATTTTCGCATATTCTCTAGCTGCCTCAGCATCTCGGCTAGCCTTCCAACGCGCCTTTTCTTCTTCGGCTTTCCTAGAAAAAAGAAGGATTGATCAGCTTCACTACAAACTACACTCACCCAAAAGCTCCCGTTGCTTTTTCCGTAGTCACTCTCCGTTTCTCTTCCATTTCTCTGGATTTGGCTTCCTCTTTGACCGTCAAAATACCCTTTGATAAATCTTTCATTTTATTTTGTAATTGATTTGATCCACTTTTCATTTGCATTCGAATTTCTTCCATCTGAAGAAGAAGAAGGTGACATTTAATCAGAGATGTTTTTCATTTTTAAACAATACCTGCTTATCAAAATCATCATTAATAACCGGCTTAATAACTTCATACACTCGTTTTGGTTTTTCCGCATCCCGAGATTCCAAACGTGACGACTTTTTGTACCTGAAACATATTTTTTCACGGAATACCAATAAAAAATTATTTCGATTTTTATCGATCGACTAGTTTCATTCTTCGATCGTTTCTCGTTTTTTGATATGAGTGTCCAAAAGTGAGTTGAGTTATCCCTTCCCCCAACAATCGAAGAATTCAGAAAGACTCATAACAAAAAGAAAAAGAAGGACAAGCCGTCGAAAGCGAAGCCTGGATCGGCACACTCGAAACTCTCGAAACACAAAGATTCCAAGGGGAAAAAGTTGAAAAAACACTCGAAAGGGCATGTAAAAGGAGGACACAAAAAGAAGAGGAGTAAGGTAAGAAAGTGTAAAAATCGGCTTCCCATGCCGGGAATCGAACCCGGGCCGCGTGGGTGAAAACCACGAATCCTAACCACTAGACCACATGGGACTGGCAATGAAGTGGTCGGGAGGGCGTATAGGAATGCGAGGAAAGAGGGGAGTTGCATTGATGGTTTGTTAGGTTTCAATTTATTTCAGCCCTCCAAATCCAAAAAACCGACAACTGAACCAACTGACGGACCATTCACAGCGGTGCCACCGAAAAAGAAAAAGAAGGAGAAGAAGGTTAAGAGATCAAAGTCAAAAATCGAAAAACGAGAGGAACCCGGGAAAGTGGAGGTGGCTCCCATCGTGGAGCAACCGATTGGACAACAGGGAGGATCTGGAAGAAGTTTGAAATTGGAAAAGACCCAAATGTCGGATGATAGTATTCGGAGAAAGAAGGAGAAGGAAGAGAAGAAAAAGAAGAAAGAAATGGAGGAAAAGAAGAAGAAGGAAAAAGAGAAAAAAGAGGAAAAGAAGGACAAAGAGAAAGAGAAAAAGGATAAGAAAGGAAGTGATAAGAAGGAAAAAGAACCGAAAGTCAAACCGTAAGTTGGTACGCAAAACTACAAACTATAAGCATTCTGGTATATGTAGCTTCTAGCTGAACGAGCTACGCGGTTTTGTGAAGCAGCCGGAAACGGTTTCACAGACCGGTTGGGTATGGAAAATAATTCCCATACCCAAACTAATTCCCATACCCAAAATAATTCCCATACCCAAAATAATTCCCATACCCAAAATAATTCCAATACCCAAAATAATTCCCATACCCAAAATAATTCCCATACCCAAAATAATTCCCATACCCAAAATAATTCCCATACCCAAAATAATTCCCATACCCAAAATAATTCCCATACCCAAAATAATTCCCATACCCAAAATAATTCCCATACCCAAAATAATTCCCATACCCAAAATAATTCCCATACCCAAATAATTCCCATACCCAAAATAATTCCCATACCCAAAATAATTCCCATACCCAAACGGTATGGGGAATAGTTCCCATACCTTTGCCGACCAGTGTTCTTCTATTTTAATCATCTTTCTTCCAGAGTGGCACCCACTGGATCACCAAAAAAGAAGTCACCTCCTGCCGCAGACAAGAAAGTGAGCAATCTGTACAAGATTGTAGGAGAGATTTCAGATGTAAACATGGATACTCGACTTCTCTATTTTCAAAGCTTTTGTTTTCCTAAGTCTAATTTCTCAATTTTCAGACAAAATCAAGTTTGGAAAACAAGTCTCCTCCCAACAAAGTCGCCGCCACTCCAGAAGCAAAGACTCCGGAAACCGAGGGTCCGCCTCTGGAGAAAAAAGAATCGCCGAAGTATGAGAAACCGAAAGAGGAGCCGAAGGAAGGAACTGGATACGATGAGCCGAAATTAGAGTCTGACAGAGACAATTTGGATGACAAGCCAGCTGATGCACCGGTGGTGAATAAGGAAAGTTCTGGATCGAAGAAGAAGAAGTCGGAAGAGAGTTTGAAGCTGAACAAGACACAGTCTCTCTCACCGGTATGTGTTCTGCCTTGGGTGGAATTAAGAAAGAGAGAGTAGAGGCGTAGAAGATGAGAGTGTCTGAATCTCTGCGTATGCGGTGGATGTGACCTAGTCCGTTTGAAGCCTGTTGACCGAGCTTTGGCCAATTACAAACTACGAAAATCATTTTTACTTTTTCAGGTCAACATCGCTGCTCCCATCGAGCCAGGACCACCTGGCAAGCAATACGTCAAACCGGATCCAGATCCAAACAATGAGATTCTCATGGAGACTCCGCCGCTTGACCCGCCTCCGCCGATTGAGGATGAGAAGGAAAAATGTGAGTTTCTTGTTTTAGAATAGTACCCAATCTCATAAATTCTCAGCAGATCGAGTGAAGATCATTGAGCCTCAACGTTCAGAAATCGAGCAACCAATCCAGGAGCCCGAGTTTGTCGAACACCACGGAGACACCCGGGTCAAAAAGATGGAAATCAAAAAAGTGGATTTGGATTTGGTTGGAAGAACTGGAATGTACTTGGAACGGTTTGGAATGAGTGCCGAGAGGAAATCGTCTTTCGATTGGATCGCTTATAATCGGCATGATATGAAGAACAAGCAGAAAGACTTCTCGAAACATATGGCCAATGCTCTCAGTGATATTGGAATTCATAAGTGAGTTGAGGCTAAGAGAAATAATCTGAGAATATCATTCAGAGAACTCCTGATGCGTACCATAGTCTACTTGAAATCCCACGGACAAATCACTCCATCGGAAATGGATAAAGTGCTTCAAGAGATACAAGGAATGAAAGGACACATTATCAGCTTCTCTCAGGCTTCCCAATTTCTCAGAAGTCACTGTGAAACATACAAGAATGCTCCTAGTAAGGAAACTGCTCATGAATAAAATGAGACTTACAACACTTTTTCCTCTTTTTTCTCTATTTCTTCGCTCTCATCGAACTTTCCGGCCATCGCTGAGACGGTACCAAAGCGACGGGCTTTTTGGGCGGCGGTTTTCTGAAAAATGAACATTAGTCTAAGAAAATTGTCATTTTTGACACATTTCTTACCTCATCCGTTGCCACTTTCTTCTTTGCATCTTCATCTTTCATGTTGAGCGCAGATTTACGGAGAGCTGATTTGTCTTCCTGGAAAATTCAAAAAGAATGGATTGCCATAAAACCAGATAGGCTGTAATCTTCTGATTAGAAACCATGGTTCCAATCGGGACTACCTACAGTAAACTATTCAAATTTCTTACCTTCCCCGCTGCCAAAGCCGCTGCCATCTTCGCTTCCTTCTCCTTCTTCTCCTTCTCTTCCTCTTCCTTCTTCTTCCTCTTCATCTCCAATTCCTTCTCTTTCCTTTTCTTTTCCTCTTCCTCTTCCCTTTTCTTCCTTTCCTCCTCCTCCTTCATCTTCTTCTTCTCTTCCTCACTTGGTGCCACCTTCGTATCAATCTTCGTGCCAACCTGTACTTTTTCCAGTTTTGTCGGCTGAATTACAGCTTTCTTCGCAAAATCAGTGGCTGGTTTTCTATCAGAAGCGAATCGAGATGTGGATTCTTCACGGATATCTTCTGTCATTTGACGAACAAACGTAGGGATCAGGTGCACATCTTTTTGACCCTGAAAATGAACAATGTTCGTAGAGCAGCTCTTCTATTAAAGGTCTTACCGTATAATCCTCCACTTCAATTTCATCTAATGCAAACAAGGTCTCTTCTGGAATCTCTCCATAACATGCCTCCTCAATCATCTCCTCCACCAGACTCTCCGTCATCAATTTGATTGGAGGAGTCACGAACAATTCATGAGGTTCTTCTGATTCCAACATCATGCTCATTTCTTCCTCTTCTTCAGAAGATTCCTCTTCCTCCACACTCTTCATCGTCACGTCTTCTTCCACATCTTCTTCCTCCTCCTCATCCACATATTCTTCCAAAACTTCTTCATCCTCGTATTCATATTCCTCCTCATCCTCATATTCTATTTCCTCATCCCAATATTCTTCATCTTCATACTCCTCATCTTCCAACTCTTCTTCATCCTCATAATATTCTGATTCATCAGTCTCATCTGAATCCTTTCTGGCTGCTCTATCAACAAGTTTCAGAGTGCATCCAACAGTTCTTCCATCATAATTTGAGCCACTTTCATCATCAGAAGTCATGCTTCCCGGAGACATGTAGGCACCGAGGGAAGAGGATCCAGGACGGGCGATTGGGAGGACTGGAACGATAGAATGGGGTTCAAAAGAAAGGAAGAGAGCACAGAGAAGCAGACACTCTAGCTTCTCTGCGTTTTTATATTTTTCCAAACTTATGTTCATATTCAACTCATGTGGGAGACCAACTTAGCTGGCAAAAGGCAAAGCTATCGGCCTGCTAATTACCATACTAGACGCAGAGTCGCAGACACTCTCGTTTCTCTGCCTCCCCTCTCTCTATCTCTCACTATCTCTTACCTCTAAAATCATCATCATCTCCCTCCTCACAACTATGTACTTCATCTGACCATTCCTCATCATCATCCCCGGGCATCATCCCATCATAAGTAACACTACAAGTGAATGTCGGTGCTGGAACTGCAAATAGACTATCCACCCGTCCTCTTGATTCTTCCTTCCGCGCATCTGCCAGGAATGTATCTCCATCTGAGAATTCAGATACAAGGGCTGAAGTATTTGAAGCTGATGTGGCCAAAGGATAGAGTTCCCGGAGGTTTATATGATCTTTGAGGGAGAATGTTTGGGATACAGAGAATTCATTGTCTTCTTCCTCATCTGTAATATCTGAAAGCGGGAAAAAAGAAGTTTTGAGGAAAAGGGTTGAACTCACATTCTTCGTCGTCTTCTCCTTCTGTCCAGTCTCCAGATGAGTAGTCTTCTTCCTGAAATTGTTTTGGTTGTCTAAGAAATTGACAGTTTTTGAAATGGCTTGGATACCAGATTAATTGTGCAAACTTTTATGATGAACAACTTTGCGGTTATTATTTCATTACTCCTAGTCAAGATACCTCATCATATTCCTCATCATCCTCCGTTGATGAAGACGTCCTCTTCGCCTCGTTATTATTCCAAAGACAAATACTAGCGGCAGTGGTAACTGGAGTTGTTGCAGCAGGAGTTGAGGGATTGGATGGTTCAGTGATAAGTACCAATGGGATTGGGATTCGACGGATTTTCTGAGTGTTTCAATGGTATTTTTTGGGAAAAAAGGATGCTCACCTTCTCTTCGTTCCCATTCTCTTCCTTGTTTTGTTCTGTAGGTTTTTCTTTCTGTTCGTCTTGTTTCTTTTCCTCTCCTGTATTATTCATTTTCTCCGCTTTCAAAATTGATTGCAAATTTTCCAATGTTCGATTTGGATCACGACGTTTTCGTAGGGAAGACGCTGGAAAATATGGTTTTTCTTCAGCTCTAAAAAGGAATAACCTTATCAAAAAGGCATATATATTCGAGTAAAAAACATCTGATTCTCAAAAAAAACCCAATCTGAATTCATAAGAGTTTTCACACCGCCGAGACTAATTTCAAGCTCTGATTTCAGATCTCAAATCAGAAAAAAATTCTGAAAAATTAGAAAAATTAGCAAAAAACTAAAAATCGTAGGCATCAAATTTCAAAAATCCAATATCTCTTTTCTCTTTGTATACATTGTTCAGTAGTTGTGGTGGATCACAACAAAAAGATAGAAGAAGAAGAAGAAGAAGAAGAAGAAGAAGAAGAGAAAACGAAAAATCAGTCGGTCCAATAGAAAAAAGAGAGAGAGAAATATCGGGGAGCTATGTGCTCCGAGAGAAGCGTCATTGCTAACAGCTGTTCGAAAACTGAAAAAAAAACGGTCGAGATTTGAAAAAAGGAAGTTTAAAGACGCTGTAAGAGGATGTCGTATGACCAGTCCATTTCATTTCGTAATTTGGAAAAAAAAAACCTTGTAAAAGTTCTCACTGATCCCTAATCCTGAACAAAAATAGACTAAGAAAAGAGCTCTCCTGGAAAACTGAACTCCCAAAAAAGTTACTTATTTTACCTCTAGAAGAAGTAGTTGTGGTGTCACTTTCAGATGATTTTTCCTCTGACAATTCTCTCAATTCCTCCTTTTTCTTCTCTTCCTTTGACTTCTCTTCTGGGTGATTCAATACCACATTCACGGCTGATGAGATGAGGTTTTCCGATGGTTTGGGAGTTGTTTCTTTTGCAGGGGTGGTCTGCAAAAAGAATGAAACTTTTGGGAGGATGAGAACTGGGATCTTTTTTGTGATAAGCCATTCATCCTAAAACTAAACAATCCGGCACACCAAGAAACGAATGAGCTAAAATCAGTTAAAATCAGTTCACCAACCTCTCCCCTAATTCTCGACGGTGACTTATCCCGGATTCTTATCCTAACGGGTCCATTCAACCCTTCCTTCTGTGCTTCCTTCTCAATTTTGACTGGTTCAGCCGCTGCTTCTTTCACCGGGATACCATTGATTTTGATAGTGGAGACCACTTTTTTGATGGGTTCCGGCTCTGGAGCTGGAGTAAGTGCAGGTACAGTAGTTTTAACTTCATCTGGAACTATTTTGGTGTCATCTGCTTCTTCAGCACTCTCTTCTTCTTCCTCGGATTCTTCCGATTCATCTGAACTCATACCCACAAGTTTTGGGACATCGTCTGGGATTTGGATAGATTTAGTTGGAGATTTGGGTGGAATCGGATTTTTGGTGTTATCTTCTGAATCTTTGACATCAAAAACAGGTAGCTTGGGAATGTCTTCTGAACTCTTCTTGAATAGCTCCACTTTTGGTTCGGCGACGTTTTCCAATTTCTTGACGTCTTCCGACTCTTTCTTTGGAGCCGCAATCCCAAAAGTTGCCATTTGAAAACTTCTTGTCAGCGGCTTCATCTCTGGTGATACCGATCTTGATATCGACTTTTCCACCGTTTTTAGCTCCTGAATTCAAAGTTTTTGATTTTGAAAACGCGCTCCATTGACACATACCTTCCTAGCAGGCAACGGAGAGCATTTGGGTGTGACATCTTTGCTCGGAGAGTTACAGACAGACGCTCGAGGAGTGATGGAGCTCGCGGAGCTGGCCTGCAAATGTGGTGCTCTTGCCAGGCGGTCTATTGCATTTTTTCGAGTCAAAAGTAATAGTTTTTGGGACTTCCATTAGTTGATTTTGATACAAAAAAACTCACCCTTCTGAGCCCTTTTGCCTGATATTTCGACAAAATCTCATCCTCGTCCTCCTCGGAAATTGAATTATCGTCGTCTTCAGCCTCACTTTTCGATGATTCGAATCTTCTTGACACTAAATGTTGAGTTTTTTCTCTTTTTCTCTTCGTCTTTCTCTCTTTCACTCTTTCACTCTTACCTTTCTCTGCCAGAGACCCCTCCTCTTTATTCTTTGTCAAATCTGGCTCACTATCAGTGACATATTTCCTGTACAGCTTTCGGAACGTGCTCTCTATCTCGTCCTCCTCCTGCAAACACCTCTTTCTTATACGCCCTTGCAACCCTCTCGCCCGCCGCTCCCATGTGGTCTAGTGGTTAGGATTCGTGGTTTTCACCCACAGGTAGTTCGCGCGCGGTCCGGAAACGGCTGCGGACCGGAACCGGGCCGTTTCTCGTCCGATTTCAGTCATTTCGCGAACTCTTGTCCTCGCCGGGCTGCGTCAGACAGACAGAGGAGGAAAAAGGGGGTCGTTCGCGCACGGACCATATTCGGTCCGTATACGGACTCGAATCTGAACTACGATGCTCCGCAAACCCCCTTTGCGCGGTGTTTATCTTGGGACTTTGTAAATTTTTTCTCTCGATTTTCCCAACAATTTCTTTTGTTTTTCATGTTTTTTCTCAGTATTTTTCATTAAAACTTCATGACGGTTGATAGAAAAGCGTTTTAAAACAATTATTTCGCTAAGAGAAACTGTTTTCGCCAAAAAATTTCCTGGAATTACTCTTTTAAAAAATTCATGATGCAAATTTCGAACTTTCTCATTTCATTTTCGAAACGAACTTATACATTGTATTTCAGGTGGATTTTAACAGGTAATAAGTAAGTTTTGTTCGTTTCGAAAAAAAAGAAAGTAAGAAAAATGTCATTGTTGTCAAAAACTTGCGCTATTTCGTATTTAACTTTTTCGAACTTCGCCATTAAAAATGCAAAATTCTGCAAATTCGCAACTCATACTTTTCGAGAAAATTTAGTTTCAACCGTCATTACGTTTTATGACTAGTATTGAGAAATAACATGAGCATCACAAAAAAATCGAAAGAGAAAGAAAATGTGCTGGAGTAGAAGCGAAAAAAGAAAGACAAAGGAATATTCACAATATTGTACATTGAAGGAACTTAGTAGTATTTTATTTATTCGATTAGATTAACTAATTGCTTGTGATTGCTTTAAGCAATCCAAGCATTTCACCTGTAATCAAAACCTGAATAGCGGCGGAAGCCCTGGCCGAACGGCGAGGAAAGTTCGCGACCGGACGCGAAACGGACCGGAAACGGTATGTTGCTGCGCCCGTATGCGTTTCGTGTGGCGTCCGCACGCGAACCGTTTTCCGGACGAAAGCGGTCGGTTGCAAACTACCTGTGCCCACGCGGCCCGGGTTCGATTCCCGGCATGGGAAGTTTCTTTTTTCTTTTTTAGCTCACCTCATTATCAGTAGTTCTACTCATCGATCGATAATCGCGATCAGATCGAAAAGAGCTTGAAGTTGAAGTCCGTGAAGAGTACGCAGAAGATGGTTTATTGTGTGAAGAATATCGATTGGATACTGTAGATGAGCATCGACTACTACTGTAACTATTATCAGGACTTCGGTATTTTGAAGTGGAGTAATCAGATGTGGAGGATAAATCCGTGGATCGATAACGAGACAGGCTAGGCGTATAGGCTCTGAAAGATTGGAATTTGGTAGAAAAACTCTGAAAAAACTGAAAAAAAAGAAGAAGACTCACGTAGAATTATCAGGGCGATATCTAGAAAAAGTGGAAGTGGAGGACACCGAGTCCGAATGATTGGTGGATCGGCTCGGAGGGTCGTAGGCTGCAAGCAAGAAACATATGTGGAACATATGGAAAGGAAGGAGGGGGAATGAATTAAGAAAGTACTGGGTGGGAGGGAAAATGGACCGACGGGGTTAGCGGACACTCATTGCAGGTCCCCTTCGGACACGTTTCTTTCATTTTTCAGAATTCCAGCTCACCTCCAATACTAACACTGCCTGCTCTCACATTCCTCGGTGTATATGACGATGTGATACTGCTTGTGGATCCTCCTCCACCCCCAGATCCTCCAGATGAGGCTATGGATCCAGAACGATAGGAGGATGGACGGTATGAAGAAGTCGAGTTTAGTTGCTCAGTACTACCATATCTGCAAATCAAGAAATCATAAAATACTGGCTTCAAGAGCAAACCTGCTAGTATATGAACTGATTCTGGGGGTGTAGTCACTATTAGACAGTCCTCCTCCACTGCCTCTAATCACTGAACTTGCTCGATTTGATGATGCAAATGGGTCATATGACGTGGCACGAGACATCCGGGTGTTGGTGGATGGAAGGTCTCGGGACTGAAATATAAAAGGGTTTTTTTCGATAGCAGGTCAGTCTCCTGAAAGCTCTTAACGTGCCTCAATGGCGCAGGCTCGAGAAAGCTGCCTACTACGGTTCAGCTGTTTTGGGACCCAAAAACCGAATTCGCTAAGCGGTGTTCAATGAGTAATTTATTCCCCTTAAAGGCGCATGCAAGCTTTTTTTTTTGTTTTTGATGATCTCTGCTGATACCGTGCCTTTGAGATCAACTTTTATCGGAAAAACTTCAATTTTCTTATCCTAAGTAGCTAAATCTCTTAGAAAAATCAATAGTGCCAAACCGAAAGAAAACAAAAAAGAGAGAATGATTCCAGGAACCCGAAAACCCTCTGGGCTCTCATGGAACATCAGGTGATTGACAACTTTTATCGGCCACTTTTCTAGAGAATGCAGTAAACATGTGCATGATGTTTTCCACATTCTTCCCCTCAACAAGCTCCCCTTCCCTTCCAACCAACAAATTCTCTGTTTGTCACACTTCTGCGGTGGCTATTTGGTGTAACAGTGGGTGACTAAACCATGTTGAAATCCTTATTGTTTTTTATTGAGAAGCTGTTATTTTTTGGTGAGGTTTTTTAAAGAATTCTCTTTCATATTTTATTAATCTCAGAATGAACTAAATCGGAAAGAGTTTTCCAAAAGCTGGAAAACTACAAAATGTGTACTGTAATATCGGTTTGCTATATACCGGTTGCTATATTTATACCGATCGATAAACAATTTTTGACTCTGAAATCCAATTTCACGCTGTCAGGGTTCTTGAAAATCGGTTTCTAGGGTCGAAAAACTAAAATAGAGTGTTCTGGATGCATTTTGCCTGTTCACAGAACTCGAATTTCGCAAATTTTGAACCTGAAAACCAGAAGAAAACCGCCTGTTTCTATTAGTTTCACTTTTTCAAAAAAGAGTATTTCTAGTCAACTTCAGTAGATCACTAAACTACATTTCAGAACTAAATTTGTTTCAATGGTCCCAGATTTTCAATTTTTTTGAATCAGTAAATTTATAAAAACATTTTGCTTTTCTCCCGTTCAGTTTGGTTTTTCTAATTTTTTTGTATACAAAAATGTGATTATTTAGAAATTTCAAGAGAACAGACATTGGAGGAAGAATTTCCGAAACTTTACTTTTTTTTTAAATCTCAAAGCCAAATAAGACAATTCTTTTACACATTTTCTCAATCAATAAGATTTTTGTCTTGTAACAGATTACTCATGCATTTTCAAAAATTCAAACCTCACCCTTCCTCTCTCCGTCCCATAACTTGTTCTGTATGGTGCTGGATCTCTTCCTCCTCCTGGAGTGGTATTTGTGATTGATCTCCTCTCAACACTTCCACTCCTATATCGTAAACTTGAACTTTCTCGGTTATATGACATTCTGCAATGTTCTAACTTTAGATAGGATGAGTTTCTGTAAAAGAGGAGGAACTTGAGTTGAAGAGTAAATGTATTTTCGAAAAATGATCAAAAAGTTTTGGTGATAAGATAATTTGTAGCACTTTCTGATGCTCTCGCTCAAAAAATGATATTTTTGCTGTGACTTTCCAGTTCTAAGGAGACCAAACGATCATAGTTTTTTTGAAAAAAAAAACACAGTTTCAAAAAACCCAAGAAGATTTTGCAAAGAAAATGTGAAGTTTAGGTCTGGTTGCATATCAGATTGTAGCAAAAATTATGGATCAAAAGTCAAGAAAAGCTGAATTCCAATAGCATTTCTAGACCCGAGTCTCTGGAAAAAAAAAAACTTCCAAAAAAGAAAAATGAATTATGAAGAATCTTTTAAGGTGAAATGAAAAAACAAAACCTGTTATAGTCTTTTGAAGCTCATTTGTAAGAACAACAACTGATTGTTAGCAGTTAGAATCCAATTTTTTCACGTGCTCATTTCGAAATCGAGAAAAAAATCGTTTCAAAATATTGATGAATCAGAAAGTTTGAGCCCGAAGAGACTTCCAGACGCAGAACTGAAAATCAATTCCAGTTTTTGGGAATAAGCTCTCCTATTTAAAAAAAAAAGAACTGTCTCGTTTTCCGGAGGAAACAGGTTCATTTTAGTGGTAACTTCTGGTCATCCGTATAGTTTTTTTTTTCAAAATCCTTAGTTAAAAAAGCAATAAAAACCAAAAAACCACACAATGCCACAAAGCCAATCTGATATGAGTTTGTGGATAAAAGAGGTGAATCTCTGGTTTGAAAATGAAATTCTTTCGTATCTGTTATCTCTGTCTGAACACTTTCTTCTCCTTCTTCTATCTTTTCAATTCATTTTCACTTTTCCCCTCCTCTCCTTCCTATTCCTCCTGTGCTCAGTGAGCATTAGTACATTGAAATGAGAGGGGTTACAACCGCGAATTGTTTCGGACACTTCGAAGGGACAAGATAACACCAACTGACACAGACAGGAGACTCTACTCGACCTCTGTGGAAAAATATAAAATCACTTTTGACATCTTTTTTATATTGTACGAATTGGAGAGATCAAACTATGATATTGAAAATAGGACTCTGCAAAAAAGTACTGCAGGCGGTATGCTGAATGCGAACTGTCCCATATCTCAAAAGTGGGCGGAGCTAGGAAAAAGTTGTCAACTGCAAACTTGCTCCAAATGTAATTTCAAGAAAGTTTGTAGTTGACAGTTTTTTTCTAGCTTTTGAGATACAGACAGTTCCGACTCAGCATAACTCTGTACTGCAGCATGGATAGACTGGAAAATAAAAAATCCAGTGAAAAAATCGTGATGTGATTTAATTTTCTTATCAGAAAATCAACACCAGAAGTAGATTCCTAAGTCATAGCAAACAAAAAAAATAGAAAAAGAAATTTGGCTCCCGTGGGAATCGAACTCGCGTTGGAAAATCCTAAAACAAAAAGGGAAAATGATGGAATTTGAAACTATTCTCTGTCAATACGGAAATCTGGCACAAAAGACTCTAGCTTCCACACATTTCCTAATTAACACATAAAACGAATTCAGTAGAAATCATTTTGGATTATCAGCCGTTCATAACCATAACATAGAAACTTTTTCCAGCCAAAATCAGAAAATTTGGCTTCGAATTTTCAGAATCTGGAAAACTCAGCGCCAGAGAATCGAAAAAGAAATTCATGAATCGGATTGAATTTGAAACGAAAAACTATCTTGAGAAGAATAATTTGAATTTGAAGAATACAAAATAAGATACTAACATCATCTTTTCAGTGCTTGTGGAGCCAGGCAAGATAATTATGTCAATACTTTCAAAATGGAACTACAGGCGTTTCAAGAATTCCTGGATAAACGGAAAAGTTCTAACGGACACAGGCTTTGATTTCTCAATAAAACAAGAAACTGCTATTTCACAGTTTCGAAAAATGTATTTTCTGTTGAAACAAGAAAAACATTCATAAAAATGAGTAACAAGTGACATGTTCCGTGACAATCTCCAGATCATTCTCCACCTCCAAATACTTCCATTCATGTGTTTTCTTGTCACATTTCACATTGAACCAAAGGGTTGATGTTCGTGTTCGAGAGTACATATCCACACTCTACAATCCTTTTTTAATATTTTTCTTCTACCCATAACTCACATTGACCATGCCTCTTTCCGGCCAATTCGTTCTCAATAATCTCCGCGTATTTCCACTTTTTGGATCACATTCCATATGAATATAAGAACAGTTTTCGTAGATGAAAATTGGATTCGTGAAGTTTCCCTTGGTGAGTTCTTTAGATAGCTGACTGTCCAATTTGGAGATATGGTTCAAGGTAAGAGGCTTGTAGTCGAAACATCCGCATTCTGGAAAACTAGGGGTTTGGGATAGAAGAAACTTTTCAATAGTTATTTTTCTTAGGAGCGGAAGAATACAAGTTTTGTAGGGGGCAGTTCAAGAAAGTAAGGTCACCAAACATTTTTTTTTCTTCTAGTTGGGATGCTTATAGTTCTTGGTGTATTTGAACTTCTCAATTTTGAACTGCCGCCGGCCGCAGCCCTCGACTTTTTGATATAATTCGGCCGATAACCTAATATATCCTTTTAATGCACGGCTCTTCATGCTCTACAAGGCTGCCTCTTACATCGAAGACATTCCGACGCTGAGGAGTGAGATACCAAAATGCTTCGGCCGCAATTCGGCAGTTCTGACTGCCACCAACGCAGTAACGCTGATTAGAAAAGGTGGGCCACCAAACACTTTTGGGTTCCTGGTCCATCAAATTGAAAGCGTTAGCCCATTTTATGACACTGTCTGGGGGCTCTAACCTAGCCGAAGTGTCTCCTCGAGCTCAGAACTTTTTCTGAGCTAAGCCTATTTCTAATGACGTTCAATTCAGAGCCTAAGCCAACGTAAGTTTGCTAGTTTAAGCATAAGAAAACCTGGTGTATTTAAAAATTCGAAATTCGAAATCCCACCATTGAATCTTCTCACTTTAAAACAACCATTCGAAACTGCAAAAACAGAAAAATCCATAAAATCAGTTTCATTTCATAATGAAAATAAACTGGAAGCTATGAGAATTAGTTGTCAAAAAAAGTTAAAATTATGCAAATGAATTCCCCAAAAATTAACATTTTTCCAATTCCGATTTATTAAAAAAATACGTTTTTATAAAAACAAATTAGATGAATTACAAGAGATGGAGGAAGGGGGAATTGGGAAAAAAGGATTTTATATTTTTTTAAAAATTTGAAAAATTGAAGAAAAAAGTAAAAAGTAAAAATTGAATTCTAAAAAATCGATGAGAAACTTCAATGCATCCAGGCAGTTTGAAAACTAAGGGGAAAACGGGAAAAAAGAATCATCAGAAAACAAAAAAAAAGATTAAAAATCATAAAAATTCATCAAAAAAATGACGAGAGGGGGGAAAAAACCCGTAGAAAAAAGGGATACTGTATGACGGGGACTACTGTAGGATTACGGTAACATGAAACAAAACATTTTAAAAGAAATTCACAGAATTTATTCTTTTTTGGGTTTGGTAACCCAAGTGACAGGTCTCTTGACAGTTCTCGTGGCAAGGGAACGTGGGGCGGAGGAAGAAGTGGTGGGCGGAGCTTGTTGAGAAGTCGATGGAATCGAAGAAGAAGAAGATGGTTCTGAATAAGGATAACTGTAGGGAGGAGGAGTACGGTATGAATGCTTACGAGATGATTCTTCATTCGAATCCACAGTAACCACATCGATAATTTCGTCAGTATCCATTGGGGATCCTTCTTTCGAATCACTCCCAACTACATCGATAATAGAAGCATCAGGAGTTTCTAAAATCATTTCAGATGGAGGATTGGGTACAGTAATCCAGGATTGATGACTACAGTATCCCCAAAATTCAATAAGTATTGATGCCCTCATAACATCTCAGTTTCAAATGGATTACGGTAGCTACAATAACAATACATTTTTCACAGTTCAAAAACTCACAAAACGCATCACAACGCACCATTCCACTACCAGACTAATTAAACGACCGCCCTTATATTAGAAGTTTTCCCTTATTCACCTTCAACCCTTGCCATCTTCTTTGGTGGCTCTTTAGAATCCTCTTCTTCTTTTTCTTCATCCTTCTTCTCTTCATCCTTCTTCTCTTCTTCCATTTTCTCTCCTCCATCTGCTCCATCAACTTCAGAATTCCTATTCTTATTCTTCACCAACTCCTCAATCACATCGAAAACTGCCTGTGGCACTGGCTCCTCCTCTTCCACTTTCTTCTCTTCTGACGCCTTCTTCTCTGGAGTTTTCTTCTCTGGAGTCTCTTTTTCGGGAGTTTTCGGAATTTTGACAGGAGTCTTCTTCACTCTTCTGGATGGTTTCTTTGGAGCCATTACAGGAGGAGAAGAGGATGTTGATGGCTTTGGAGATGGTCCTGGAGCAGAGTCATCTACTTTTGGATCTTCTTTTTCTTCTGGAGAAGTCGGATCATCAGCAGTCTTTGGAAGGGTCGACCCTTCTTGTGGATTTTGTGGTACTTCTGAAAATAAAGATTGATGCCTGCCCTTCTAAAAAAGTGAAAACAAACCATCGTCATCCTCATCAGCACTATCGAAAATACGTCCGTTGTTGGCGAGAGCAATGGAGACAGTTTGAGTGATTTCCACTTCCGAATATTTGACATCTGAAGAAATAGTATAGAGAATAAAGAGACACAGATAAATACCACCATACCCTGTTTAGTGACATAAACTGGTTTCTTTTCGGATCTTGGCTCTAAACTTCTTCTTTCCTCCTTCATTCGTGCCTTCTCTCTTCTAGCCGTATCCTTTGATACAGCCTCTCCATCACTTGATTCTGGAGACTCTGATGATTCTTCTGAATCATGAGTCTCTCCTCCAGTTTCCATTGGATCCACTGTATCATTCGGAGCACTTGGAGCAGCTGGAGAAGAAGTACCTGGAGTATTTGGACTCTTCTTCTTTGGAGTTCTTCGATCTTTGGCGGCACGACGCTCTTCTCGTTGAGATTCCTGGATGAGACGGCGGATGATTCGTTCGGCTTCTCGTTCCAAATTGTGAGATTCTGCCTGGAAACAAAGGGAAAATTGATCTGAATAGCCAGAAACCGTTTGTAGTTTTATCAGGTCTGAGCGAATTATTATGTGTGCGCAGACAGGTATTCGGTGCCTAATATTTCCTAAAAACTGTTTATAACAGGTTTCGCTCGAAAATCAAGCGAAAGGCGTAAAAAAACAGTAAAGAAATTGTTTCGTTTTGGGTTTTTCGCTCCAAAATTGACGTTTTTATCCGTACAGCCACTCAACTGTAGCAAGAAACAAAGAGCTATTACACCAGTTCATTAGAGGTAATTACCTGAATTTTAGCCTCCTTCTTCATCAGATTCTCGACTTTTCTCGATTCCTTAATTATATTCCTTGCCTCGATTGCAATCCTTTTAGCCTCCAGTGCCATCACCTTCGCATCCTGTCTCTCCTTCAATTTCGCTTCCTTTTCCGCTTCTCTCGTTTCAGATAGTTCTCTTGCTTTCGCTTCTTTTTCAGCCTTCTCATTCGCTTTCAAGTTCAATTTCGCAGCGATTCGAGCGTCTTTTTCGAGATCTCTTGCCTTTTTAACCAACTCCCTCGCTTGCATTTTCTTCTGTTTATCCTCATTTTTTTCGGCTGCTTTTTGAAGTCGAGACTCTTCACGAATCCTTTTTTCCTCCGTTTTTTCCCAATCACTTTTTGCCTTCTTCTCGTTTTTCTCCTCTTCCATTTCAGCCATGAACTTTGCGATTCGAACTTCTAGGTCACCATCCAAACGGACCGGATGACTTATTGCCTGGAAATAGAGATAGAGAAGTGTCCTTCTAGAGAGGTTCACCTTCAAAAGTCTCCCCCAATTTTGCCTTTCTTCCCTATTGTATTTTGCTTTGAGTTCAGGACGAGATCGTTGTGGAAGATAGTGATGCATTAGCCCGAAGTCTTGCCCCGTGCATTGTAGTACTTCTGCAAGAAATGGTTTTGTTTGAAATGAGTAGTTTGTAGCTTAGCAGGACGTGAGAGGTGCCGCAATGAGTCTGCTAATTATTTAACAAACCGAAAACGAAACTGCCGAATTTGCATGGTATAATAAAAACTACAGTTAATCTGCTCAATATAACAGGTCAAGAGAACTATTCACTGTTTCTTTGATGAGCTTCTTCTGCCCCATGCGATGATTAGCAACTAGTACGGAACCATTATCAAATAGGACTACCATTTTCACATATTTCGTTCGAATTAGAAGATATAGCGGCTCAATTTAGTTGCTAAGTCTCAAAGTTACATAATGTCGTAGTTGCGAAATTGAGGATAGTTGCGAATCGGTAAGCTACAAAGTGATGCAGAATTTACAACTTTTTTTTTTACATAGATGGCTAAGCGTAAAACATTTTTAAGGGATCCGTAGAAACCACAAAGACTACAAACTACATATCCACTCTTACCATAAAAGAGATCAGTTTCCTTTTCCGACCAGAAATTGGGCTTCCTAAAAATCTTAGTCCTAAATGACATCGATGTGATTTTGCTTCCCATCCTTCCCTCCTCAACAGTCTCCCACATGGATTCATGAGTGATTTGTGCAGATTGCATCACTAAACTACTCTCATCAATCACCAATCGTCCATCCAATCCTATTTTTACTTGTGGTGCATTCACTCGTGGAGCTGCCGGTGAATCGAAATCTCCCATTTCAGATTTTGTAATGATAGTGGAGCTAGTGGATGAGCGACGTTCCCGTTTGAAACTTGTCTGCTCATTTCGTGGATTCCAACGTGTCAAATCAGACATCTTCCATGTTTTCGTGTCTAATTCCTCTTTCCCACTGAATCGTTTCTTCTCGCGAGCTGGTTTCGGTTGAAGGATTGATTCATCTTCACACATTGAGACATTACGAGAACGAGGAGTCATTAAACGACCAGGAGCATGGGGAGTTGCAAATTGAATGTTGTTATTGTTGATAGACGTTGGAGAGCTGAAATCATACTTTGTAATTTTTGTAGCTTTACAGACCCTACCTCAACGACACTATTCCACCCGTATCCATCGAATGATTCCTAATCTGTTCATTATCAATAACGTTATCATCGAAATGAACATGATTCTTGTGTCCCTGGACATCCACATGCAACGATTTCATCGATTCGGATGGAGGCTCTTCTGGATTCTGATTCTCCATGACAACATCTTCCGGAATCCTTTGTGTTAGAGGAGGTGCTTCTAATTCTGCTTCTGGAGCTGGCGGTGGAGCAGGGACAGGAGCCGGTGCAGAAACCACAGGTGTCTGCTGCTTTGCAGCCTTCGAAATATTTGGTTTCACCTGGATCCTGGCCCTACGCATTTTTTTGGATATATACTCAGGTCTGGAAAATCAGTTTGAATGAAAACAAATGATAAATTAGAAGAAAAGATATTTTAAAAAGGTGTGATAACCTCAAAACTTAACAGTAATGAAAAAAGATGAAAAGAAAAAACATTTTTTTGGCATCTCAAAGAAATTTCCTAGGATAAACAAAAAAGTGTTGGGTATGTACAATATAAAGTGTTCCTAAACATGTAAAAAAAAATTATTGCATTCGGAGGGGAAAAAATGAAAAAGGCCACGGGAGAAAACGGGGAAAAACTAAGCATATAAAGATAGATGGGGGTCATGGCTAAGAAAACTTATTTACCTTGAGCAAAAGAAATTAAAGTAAAGAGGGAGAAGAACAAGAAATCAGAGAAAAGTGTTGGAATGTGTTCAAGAGGTTTTAGTGTTTTAATTGGAGAAACAAATGAAAAATAATTGTGTGAAATTGCGAAATATTGTTAGATATAAAAGCAGAAAAAATACAGAGAAATCTACAAGAACTACTACCAAAATGGACACCATCCAATGTAACTCTGACAAAGATTAATCGAAGAAGTCGCTTGATCGGTGAGCATTGCGAGTTGATCGGTGACTGGAAGAGCTTCCGGTGTTGTGCTAGGATCATTATGAACGAATTCAGTTCCTGCAAAGATTTATAGTTTGTAGTGAAGAATACCAGCAACTTTTGAATTCATAAGGATATTATCATAAGATTAGGTTATTCAAGCATAAAGCTCAATTATCAATCTGGTTATTTTCAATCTTGTAGCTTGTAGCTTAGCATACCTGAGAGCCAAAAACTACAAAAAAGGATCGTATACTATAAACTGGATTCGTAAATCACTTCTTCTCAACTATTCAGTGGTCTATCGTCCTAACTCTACTGTCATGACTGAGGGTTTCCAGTGAAATTGAACACTAACAGTCGAGCAAAAGCTAATGGTCTGTTAGATTTCTATTCCGTAGTTTGTAAATTAGCATACTCATTCTATTCTA
The DNA here is from genome assembly GCA_000143925.2 of Caenorhabditis brenneri. Lineage (NCBI taxonomy): Eukaryota > Metazoa > Nematoda > Chromadorea > Rhabditida > Rhabditidae > Caenorhabditis > Caenorhabditis brenneri. The sequence goes on along the minus strand of GL379884.1, from coordinate 415,942 downwards.
ACATACCATTCAACTTCCGCTTAATCGTCTCCATAATCGTATCTGTTGTCGTCGTAGATGGAAGTATCGCATTGGTTGTGGCCAGTCTCGGCGCATTATCCTTCTTCAGTGTCGGATTCTTCTTCATTCCCTCCACAAGACGCCAATTGATCACCGGATCGTAGACAAAGGCTTCCAGCACTGCCAGAAGTGACTCCTGGTTTGTGCGAAGCATTTTGAGGACACGTTCAGCAGTGTAGTTATAAACACCGTCGAGTCCAGTCACTTCCATAGCCTGGAGAAGAAGAGAAAAGTGATTGGTTTGCTAAATCAACAAACTACAAACTCACATTAATGAGCATTCGAGTGAGTCTGAATGGTACTCTCTCGGGGAATTTCTCACGTAACATTGCCACTTCGAAACAGTCTCCGAAATCGATGTGCACAATTTTTCCGGTTAAACGATCGAGCATCAAGTTGGAAGGGTGTCTGGAATATAGAGGGGTAATAAACAGTTCCACGTTTTTCTGTCTATCTCTCGCTCTCTTTCTCTCTCTATCTGTTTTTTTTCGGGTCAGCAATGTTACCGGTTATTGCGTATTGAAATAAAAGGTCTCACTCTGTCTGTTTGTCTGTATGTCTTACCTATCTCCAAGACCCAAAATGTATCCAACCATCGACATACAAGCCACCGATCTCGTATAATTCGTGCGGCGATCAAACCACACTTCCGAACTTGGACTCTTCAACCAAAGAACCTGTCGGAGGTCCTCTCCTTGGGTGACACTGAGAGCACTTTCGAATAACTGAAGTTTCTGCATTACTGTCAAATGCTCAGTATCCACTGATAGCTTTTGAAGTGTTTTGTGTTCTATCGACAATGGAATCTTTGCTTTCTTCTCTCTATACTCCTTAACCAGAGTGTGAAGTGTATCACAATTTGGCACCCATCCAATCAATCCAGAATCTTTACTCAATGCGACAATCGAGTACCGTTGGATCGTGAGATTTCTACGACAAGTCTCCGAATTATTGGCGAGAAGTGTGTTAACCAATCCGAATAGTTGCATCACTCTCTCATCTTGTCGTGGATCCTCGTGTCCCTTCAGAAGGAACTGATAATCCAATCCGTTGGATCCACGGATCACCATTTTACGAGGGCGTTGTTTACTTGTGATCACCTAGAAATGTTATTTTAGAAGATATACACTGGGAAGATGTTCCGCAAAACATACACTCATTTTGGAGCTGAAACTTTGAATAGTGACAACTGGAGCCGATGGATCATAGGTTCCAGGTACGACAAGCTCCAGATCTTTGGAGGAGACGAGGTTAGGAGAGACATAAACCAAATCCAGAGAGTTGAGCGTGGCAAGTTGATCACGGAGTTTTTTGAATACCTATGAAAACATTTTATAACAAAAACAATGGGAAAATGTGATGATCCGGTTAAGCAGTAGGGTGAACAAAGCACTGGACTACTGTATAAGTCTCTTACCGAACAATAAATCTCCCAAGCCTGATTCAAATCCTTCACATTCTGGCTGCTCTCAAACGCCTGAACGTATTGTCCAGCCTCCTTCAAATCTGCACTATAAGTCTGCTGGAAACTGTGCTCTTTCATTGTAGTCGGTGGTCCTTTTTGCATCAGAGTGTTCATATTTTTGAGCGCATCAAACATTGCAGTCACATTATTGTCCTGTAGCCGTCTCTGAGTATTTCATTTAGAAAACTAACTGGAAAGGGGATAAGTACTAACGTGGAAATAGACACGACTCGCGTCATCAAGAGCATCATGCCATTGTTCATGCCAGAGGATTGCACAACGAACGAGCTCTTCAGTCACTAGATTCGCCTCTTGAACCAGTCTCTGATGATATTCAATCATTTTCGCCAGAATGATGCTAGCGTTTTCACGACGGTGACAATCAGAACTTCTAGATGCTACCGTCAATGCATAAATAAGAGCTTGTGGAAGATATTTAGCAATTTCACACAGAACACGGAGCACCAATTTGACACTGTTCTTCTCTTTAGAGCTATCCAAACGAGCCATCAATTGGGGAATAGCTTCCAACCAACTGGTAACTGGTAGATCAAAAATACTCTCCGCTATTGCCTTATAAACGATTTCATTATCAGCATGATCGAACCACAACTGCATCAAACGGAGAGTGTCTTCTAGTCGTGATCCTGGAGAGCACATCAATGCTTTTGCGAAACAAGTGATTGCTGCAGCTGCATGTTTCATTCCAGCCTCACTAAGTTGTCCTGGATTAGAAGATGATTGTTGGGATGGTGTGGGAGATTTCGAAGAGGTAGAGGAAACGGTATAATGGGATGGCATTGCTGGAAGTCCGACAAGTGAGCCAAGTGGAGCAGGGACCGGATAGTCTGGAAAATCTTCGAAACGGGGTGAGAACAGTTTAATATCAATTGAGTTTGCTTTCAATTTCTCTAAGCCGGTTTTTTGGGTGATTTTTTTCAATCAAAAAACGAGAAACTTCACGAACAACAAAACACTATGAATTCCCTTACCAGTGGTTGTTGTTACTTCATTATTGCTGTGGAATGGCGCAATTTGCGGTGATTTCTGAGCAGGTGGTGGTGGTGGAGTCACAGGTTTGTTAGGTACAGGAGCCTTCGACTGTCCATTTATTTGCAAATGTGTATTCTGTGCAGCCATAAATCTGAAGAAAAGATATTCATGCCTCTCTAATAAAGAATCTCTAACCTTGTCTTCTCTCTAACAACTGCATTGAAATGAGTGGATGCCAGCTTATGCCAGACTTTATGCCATTCCGGATCATATTTCGACGCCTGATTGTAGTAATTAATAGTGTTCTCGAAGGCAATGGTTTCCGGTGTTCGAGAATCTTTAGTACGGTATTGAGGAGACACTTGTTGACGGACAAATGACAGCTCTCCAGATTGAACAAGACTCGCATTCTTCGATTTCACTTCTGTCCATTCTCCAAGTTTCAGTAATACTTTTGCACAAATTCTCGCTGGCTCTTTCGTCGATGGAGGCACTAACTCTTTGCCACTTGGCTGTGGAATTGGGTTGACTCGTTTATTCCAATGATTCGCCAACTCTTCCAATGCTCTGATTGCTGCATCTTTTTGGTCATCTTGATAGAGCTGCTTAGCAAGTGCAAGAACCAGAAGAGGCTTATCATATGGAGCTCTAGCACCCATTAGATCTGCATTAGTGGGGAGATTCAAAAGTTCACGAAGGACTGCTCTCGACATTGAATTCTTTCCCTGTTTACGACACATTGATGAGAATTTGACACGGAGTGGATGCATTTCTTGTGGAGAGAGAACGAGACCACGGAGCATGATGAGACGTTGCCATTGCTCTACATTTCGACGGCATCCTTGAAGACGTCGACTCCAGAGCAATGCGATTCGTGGACGGCGTTCCGGACGGGTCTGCAATTATATATCTGTTTTGTTATACAAATTTTCAAGAATTAGTGTTTATTGACGTGATATCAGAAGATAAAATCAACTGTAACCCCGAAACCTAATTTCCATTTTCTATTTATTTCGACGAAACTGAGAATTAAATCAGTTTCACACAATCAAATCTCTCCGAGTGGTGTAAGCGAAAGAAAGGAATCGAATCCTCCAAAAATCGAAATGTCGTCCGGAAGTCATCGTCATCATCGTGGATCTTCCTCTTCCAAACGTGGATGTCGTCGGAACTCTGAGAAAGTGAGAGAGATGCGTCTCAGTCACTCAAGCCTTTTTCTATTTCAGAAGCTCACGTCAATCTCCTCTGCTTCTTCCAAATCCTCTTCTCGTGGCTCCTCTTCAAGCCATCGCTCTTCCAGCAACGAATCATCATTTCTCTCATCCGAGAGAACCGAAATCTCGAGCAGCAAATCGATTGGATCCGTATTGACAGTGGGTGCCGAGTGTAATGTGATTGCACCGGATATGACAATAAACGACGGAGATCGAAAAGCGGTTTACGAGTTGGCTGATAAGGGAAAACTGGTTGTGATTCATCGAACCGACGGAACAATGATCTATATGCTTCGTTGTGTCGATGGAAGACGTGTTTATATTGAGAAGGGAAAAGAGGGAGCATCTCTTATGTTGACAAATCCAAGAGGCCGCATTATTAAAGTGTTGGCTGGACAATACTAAGAGATCCCTGTGATCCTTTATCAGAGAAGACAAAAAGATGATAAGTCAAGACAAATCTAACCGCCAGTATAAATTTATTGTATTGTATTTTTTTTAATGAAGGTGGAAGTAAAATCTTCGTTCTCTTGATGCAATCAACTATTCGTGTTAATTTCGAGACGAACAGCAGAGTTTTCTTTCTTTTTTCAACACAAGTTTTCCAAATATATACACCTTCCCTCAGAAAATCTGATCCTCAGTATGCAAATCTATTCATGTAGACACCTGCCTAACTGTATGCATACAACAAGCCCCGCCCCCTTCACACAAAACATGGCGGGTGGCGGAACCCGTGAGATGTCTGCTGCTGTGTAGGTACCCCCTATATAACGGGGTGTCGTTTCCAAGTAACTCGTTCTTCCGAGAACATATACTAAAATTGGAACAATACAGAGAAGATTAGCATGGCCCCTGCGCAAGGATGACACGCAAATTCGTGAAGCGTTCCAAATTTTTTGTGCAATTTTTGATAATCAATTTACTAGACTTTCTAATCATTCAGAATCATGGTAGGCCCTTTGATTTTCACAAACCTTATACTCAATAGCCTCCTCCAACTCAGCCATTTGTTGTA
>GL379884.1:392055-405901 GCA_000143925.2 Caenorhabditis brenneri | reverse complement strand
TCTGATCGACACCTCGCTTGAAAATATCGAAATATTTTCCCAGTTGATGAATGATTTCAATCAAAAGGACCAATAGTTTATCTCTCATTTCGGGTGTGGAGATGTTATGATGCCAACTTTGCATCATTCTTGGAGCATACGCGGAGACGTCTACCTGTTGTGTCATATGGAGTACGGTGTCGAGAGCAGTTTCTCGGATGCAAAGTTTCAATGAGACATCATCAAGAATTATGAGAAGCGGTGGGAGGACAAGATGAAGATGCTGGACAATACAGTGAGTGAGAGGCCGGATGGATTCCATGACCTGGAAAAAATTATAGGAAAAAGTTTTAGAGATGTCCGAATTGGTGCCGGAAACCAAGGCACTCATTCTGACATACCTTTACCGTCAAAATTCTCTCTTTGGTCTTATCAGTCTGAAGAACAGTCAAAAGATACGGTATCAGTTCTCCGGTATACTTGCTGAAGTCGTTTCCAATAGCAGTTCCCATTTCGGTGAGCACTTGAATCACGACCATTTTGACAGATATATCTTCTTTCCAGGCATCCTAAAGAAAGAAACGGTTTTATCCGGAAAATAACGATCAGCTTACCGCAATGATAGTGAAAATAGCAGGCATATACGGAGCAGCGTGTTTCTTTATAATTGCCACAAAAATGGACAATTGTTGAAGGAAGAACTCTCTCAAACTGGCACGATTGTTGCTTGCCGTCGCCCTTTTGCACACTTCTATAAGCCTTGGAACCACTTGTTCTGTGTACAGAGGTGCCATGTCACCCAAACTTCTGAAGATTGTGACGATTGCCTGAGCGATTTCTGCGTAACTCTGCGAGTCTTCGTCTTGCATCATTAACATCAAATTAGCAATTGTAATCGCTGGATAGAACTCTTCCAATGTGCATTTCTCATAGTTAAACCAATGAATGATGTCTTGTCTCGGATCTTTCGAATCAGTCTCAGTGATTGGAAGCGAGAGAGCAGTGCTTATAGCAGTTGAACTTAGTACAGAACCAGTGAACACTTTATGGGTGTATGGATCGATGGCACCGAGGATTCCAAGAGTTTTGATGCATTCACGACGCATTGTATTCGACATCACAGTTTTGAGAATTCGAAGAAGGTCATCGAGAAGTGTGGGATAGTCACGGTATGGATCAACGACATAAGCAGTGGAGCGACATATTCCACCGATCGCTCGAAGAGCGGCCTAGAAAATAAAGAATTGTGGGGGATCAATTATTGTTTTAGTATGGTTTCAAGGAATTGAAGGAGAGAACGCGGAGCCCTAGGTTTTTTCTATGATCCTACATTATTTTTGCTAACATTCTCAGTTTTTTTCAACGTTCAGTACGGCTAAAAATTGGGCATAAGTAAATCATTTCTTACCTCTCTTTTGTGCAAATTACTGGAATCATTTATCATATGGGTGAGCTTATCGAATAACATCTTCAAATTCTTCACTATTTCCGCACCACCAATCACAGAAATCTCGCTGACCGCGTTGAGCACTTGAGCTGTCACTTCCGCAAACTGTAATTTATTTATTTTAATTATTTCGTGATGACATTTTGTATTAAATTTGGGAATTGGGGGTAGATAAGTTCAAAGATTAATAGATAGATAAGATCTCAATAATGTATTCTTCACCGTCTCCGTCATTCCCTATTCACTGCCATTCATATTTTGATCAATTCGGAGTAAACTGTGAGTTTCACGCGGTTTGCCATTCCATCGGACAACTTATTTCCTTTAGATGCTCACATTGTTCCGTTATACAATCAGTGTGCTCCTTCCCCTTCTTCTCTCCATTCACTCTTTCTTCGGATGCTCCAAAAAGAAGGCCACTCCGAGTAAAGCATCCAAGAAGAGTTCAGTGGCATCATCAACAACAACAACGAAGAATCGAGAGAAGAAAGCGGAGAAATCAAAAATTGAAAAACCAGAGACGAATCGTAATGAATTGGCAATAAGAACAGATGAAAAGAGAGCTTCAAAAATAGAAACAGTTGACAAAAAATTAGAAAAGAAACAAATTATGAAGAAGAAGAAATCGGGCGAGAAGGCGAAAAGTGAGCAAGACACTCAGAAGCTGGAGGTAGAGGCGTCGTCACTCAAAGCTCAGAAGTCGAATCTGAAGACAGCGGAAGGGAGTGTGATGATGGGAACAGTCAGAGAGCCATCGAAGGTGATTGAAAAAAGGAGAAGAAGCGGAAAGATATTCTAATTTTCAGATGGTCAAAGCCGGTGGAGCTCCTGCTGCTAGTGGAGGTGGAGGTGAAGGAGGAGGAGGCGGTGAAGATGGCGGGTACGAGAAGTTGGGGGATATGTCAGCGGACGAGCTGAGGAAGATTGCCGAAGCGGCGCCGGCATAGAGAACACTTTAAGGGTGATGAAATAAATATTGTTTTTTTTTTTTGAAATCTCAGAAAACCTTAACGAAGCAACATCAGTTCTTTTACCTTTTGTTCATTCCTCATTTTCGGAAGCATCGCAATCATCAGAGATCCCACATATGGTCTCATAAACTTTGGACTTTGTTTAGCCAACTGTCCGATCATCTTCGCCGAGTGCTGCTCTAATCTTCCCTGTCCACTTTGCATCATTTGACTTAATGTTTCCAGAAGCATCAACCGAAGACGTGGCAATACTAATGCAGGATTCAACTCGGCAAGTCGTCCCAACAGAGTGACACATGCTTGTTGCATCTCTAATCTCTCATCATGAAGTGCCATGAATTGGACTTCAAGCATTTCAGGTTGTGCCAAATGAGCCAGGAAGGGGCGGGGCATTTGCCCGAAACAAGTGATGACTTGCATACGAACTCGGACATCTGGATCATTGACAATCACTGAACAGACTGCACGAAGTACTCCATAGATCGTGTTGAGAAGGCTTGTCCGTTTGTCACTTGTCACTTTTTTATAGACACTGACGAACGGAACAATCATTTCACAACACGATGAGACAGCAGCCAATCGAATCTCCACGTGTCCAGCGGTCAGATAATTATCTGCGACGAATTGCATGATCCTTTGAAGTGCTCCTCTTGAAAAATAGAATTCTCCGAGTACATCAATAGCCAAAACAATCCGTTGTAGTTCAACTGGATCAGTTTCGGCTTTCTGAAGAATCGCCCTCGGATGTTTGATATTCGTGTCTGTTTGTGGACTGGATTTTGGAGGGATTGTTGTTCCAGTAAGGGTAAAATACACAGAAGCCATCACACCGTCCTGAACGTTTAGACGGAGTTTTGGGATTCTCATCATGATCATTTTGAGAACATTGGCCAGTGATCGGGATAGAGTGATTTCCATGAGTTGTGGAATTATAGCTTTGATCTGAAACAAGGGAATGTGTTGGACGGTTTGAGGAAGAACAAACCTGTGTGGTGACTTGTTCATGATAAGAATCCACGAAGAGGAATAAGAATGTGAAGTAACTATCTAGGATCTCTGGATTCGTAGTTTTTCTGAAAAAGGATTGAATAATCAGGAGAAGATAAGGTTAAGTCTAACTTGATAGCTCCGGAAATGAAGTTGATGGTCTTATTGATCTGTGCAGCGTGGACGTCCGGATTCGACAACATCATCATTCCGAGTGCCGGAGCGGCGACTGCGTTCTTTTGAACTCTGAAAGTAGAGTCTAGTCATAGAGCTCCTTTCATTTGTTATTTTTTTTATTAAACTCACACATTAGACGCAGTTTCAAAAGCGAGTGTCTGAAAAGTGCGATCACATTGTGGGAATGCACAAATCCGAGGAAGAAGTTGCATAAGAACAGTGTTCAGATAGATACTGCTGATTGATTTTGAGTTGGTTTTTGTGAGCGGAATCATTTGACGGACTACATCGAGGATCTGAAACAATTGAGCGTTTAGTTAGTTTGAATAGTAAATTTCTGAAGCTAAGACTTGATGGGCTAGCAGTACGTACAGAACGCAGAGTTACTAACAACTCTAGTATAATAAGTAAATGTTTACCTTTTGAAAATTCTCCACCACCAACTTCCTCGCTGTAACACTTTCCACAATCACTTGTTGCCTGCAATTAATTATTTTATTCCCAGCTCCTTTTCTATTACTCACTTATTCAATACAAGCCACTCCACACCATCCTCCTCATCCTCTTTCAAAAACTTCTGTTTGATAAACTGAGATGATTCGCACCGAATCAATTCAAATCTTGAATCGGAAATCCGCAAAAGCTCATTTAAAATCAATGCAACTGAATGCCATCTGTCATACTCATCCTTTGATAAATGATTCGTTTGAACAGTCAATGCCTCTTGAAAACACTCTTTGAACCATTCAGTCTTATTCTTTGCTTCTCTTTGAGAGACAATCGTTAAAACTACATGAAGAGCATCGATTGCGGCAATTCGAACTGCCGGGTTCTTGTCTCGAACCGCATTAAAAATGTATTTGAAGAATAAATTGACACGAAGAAAGAATGCAGTTGGAGTGGCCAAAGCGAGTTCACGAGATAGATGAGAAGCGGCGAGACGACGGTTTTCATCAAGGTCTAGTATATTCTTTTCTCTGTTCTGAGTTGCTGGAAGGTTTGTTCCAAGAATAAGCCATTCTTGACAGTGATCAAGACATCGATCCACTAGTTCTGCTGCGTAGGACTTGCACGTCTGGAATAGAATGTTTGAATGCGTGTTGGTATGTTGGTATATGCTGACTAGCGCTAACTCGTAAGCTAAAGAAATCGATAATTGTCCAAATATTTTCAGAAGCTACTTTCAGTTTAGGACCTTTGCAATAGGAATAAAGCAAAACTTTTATTGGTTTGTTGAGCTTTTAAATTTCATTGAATCTGGAGAACTTTGTTATGATGTTTAATGTTGTTACTCTTTATTATTTAACAAATTCAGTCTTCCTTATTATACATAACTGTACTTACGAGTAGAATCAATTAAAGAGGGCGATGAATTTGTTGCTGAAAGTACCTAATATTTCGAATATGACTTGTTTTGAAATCATATAAACATGTCAACATTTTCCGATGATTTTCGACTACGGCAACTACATAGTAGTTGTTAGGGGTAAATCTAGCAACGAGGAAATCAGAACATCAATATAACCTATACTAATTGTTTTAGTATGTTCTTAACTTGGAACTATAAAGATTTCCCTCGTCTTTTTATAATCATTTCCTCGTATTACTTTCCGATGTTTCTATCTACTTTCAGCAGGTCTCCCTTGATGAGTCATTATTTCCCATGTGTCTTATAATCAGAGGTTTCCTTGCGGATTCAATGCCAACATGTGTTTATATTGCGAAAGTTCGATATTACATTCTTTCTATCCCGTCCGTTGTTTTATGAAAACGAAGGTCAGCGTGACTAAACAACATACAATCCCTCTGTAAGTAGCTTCTGAACAAGTTGTTTTCTTTTGAATTATCGATTCCATATTTCTCATCGTTCTCTCTTGAACAAAGAGTCTCCCCCTGCATTATTTCGCTCCGCCCCAAACCTACCGCAATCAAAAAAGCCAATGCCTTTGCAGCCAGCTTAACCGCCTCCTCATCCATTCCTCCACTATTCAACATTTTCAATAAATAGTTCGCATATCTAATAACATTTCCAGCATGTGTTTCAGCTAGGCAAACAATCAAGTAGATTCCCGCTTTCTTCTGATCCACATTCGATGATTTTACACAATTATAGACGGCGTTATGTGATGCTCCTTCGGTACGACCATCGATAGCATTCAGGAAGGCTTCACTGAATGCATTCGGTTCATCTTTCAACTCATTCCGTACATATCTGAAAGAAATGATGAGAGATGAAGAGAGAGTATCTTAGATTCCAGGAGAGGCAAAAGAGTTCAACGGGAAGAACTGTCTTGTCTGCGTCTCTCATACATATGCAGATGTTCGCTTCATTCTTCTCGCATATAGTTTTGAGAGATGCAGCGGCAGCGTCTTGCGGGCCGTCATTTTTAGGCGAGAGTTTTGGGATTTCTTTTAAAATGTTTAAGGGGGTTCTAATAAGAATAACGTTAATTGCACTGCATGAGGGCGTTTTCTATACTGAAAGCTTCAGAATTATTGTATCTTTTCTCTGAAATAATTCGTTGATTGATGTAGATCTCTACGCCTCTAATCTTCATTTTTCAGGGAATTCAATCAGACTATTATTATGGCTCCCCAGATAGAATTGTAAGTCATCATTATTCTTACTTTTTCTGTGTCAATAAAATCAAATATTTCGATTCTACTTCATCTACTCCTAAGCCTCTATATTCCTGACCATCTCTACTTATATCTTTTTCTGAATTTACCTGCTAAGCTCTCTTGCCGCCTGCCGCTGATTGGCGTCTTTGTTCTCCGTAACACGACTTCGGTATTGTGAAGCGAGTGCTCGTGCTGCATCGATTCCTTGCTGCAAAATCGTTTCTTATGCACAAAGTTTTTATATTGTGTTGAAAATTGTTATGATGCTCAGAATAGTCACGTGTGATACGGAGCTCAATTTTCTAAGGATTGAGCCGCTAATAGATTGAGCGAATATTAAACTTTCAATAACTATTATTTCGAAATCGGTTTCCAAATACTATTACGTTATAAGAGTTCTTGAAATTGAAATTTTTACCGAGTCCGTCTAACTTATATTCGATTAATAAATAACAATTACCGAATGTAACTCAAAATTACAAATTCAAAGATAATTTTTGTTCAGAAATAGTTCATTTTAAGCTCAGAGTGCCAAATATAATCACTTTTGTTGAGCTGTTTTGATTGGCTCAACCGGAATATTGAACTCCAATTATTACTGTTGTTTCTGATTTTATATATTTTCTCTCTAAACCCTAAATGTCTGTATCCCGTACTTTTCGATGCCTTTCATCAAACTCATTGATAACTGGTGGGATTTCCTCTGTTTCCGGTGGAGGTACTGGTGACTTGGGCTTTTCGACAGGCATGCGATAACCTAATCCGTGCTGTTGTAGCATTCCAGAACGATTTCAGTTGTCGGTCGGAAGAATTTAGTGCATATCGGGACTGAAACTTTTTGAGTTCACTATCATAACACAAAAGACTAGGTAGCATTGTGTTCTGGGGATATAGACCCATGAGAAAAAGAGAATACAAGTGAATCATAAGATGTCTTGTATATTTTTGATGATAGAAAAGGAAAACAATAAAGGCGAAACAAGCAAAACGATGAAATATAAATCCTACTTTCTAAAAGAAAAACAAAACAATACATTGAAATTATCTATTAAAAACCCGCGGAGCTCCTCTCTTGAATCTATCCATATCTTCTGTTCGTGCTGCCCGTCTCTTCTCATCATCCAGTTTATCTCGATTCTTCAAGAACTCCTTCTCTGTCCATAGCTTCTGCATCATGTAGGCGTCATCGTCAAGATATGGAATCTCGTATTCTTTTTGACCAGGAGTTGGTGGATCGAAATGTTCGGTTGCTTGTTTTCTGAAAAATGGAAGATGAGGAAAACTGTAGAAAACGATTTTCATAATATCTATATTTGCAGTTTTCAGGTTGGAATATTCAATGCTCTGTTATCTTCAATAAAGATTTTCTTTACATTTTAATTCAGAAAACTAGCTGGTTTTCTGGGTTCTTTTACAGGTTTTGTGTTTGTATGAAAATATAAATTTAAAATTTGAAAAAGAAACTCGAAGATTAAAATTTTTGAACACATGAGCCGAGAAAGGTAAGGTGCATAGTAAACCATGCTCTACTTTTTCTTTAATATCCGATCTGAAATTTAATGAATAAACCTCATCCCTCATTTCTTACTGATATGTGAATCCAGCGAATGAAGTGATCGTTCTTTTCCTTGGCGATGCCGATTCGCCAGTCTCCAATCGGAATACTGCATCGTTTCTCTCGTGAACAACAGCTTCGATTCGATCCATCGACTATAAAAACACCTTTATTTTCACTATAAACCATTAGAAAAGCTACCTCCTGAACACGATCAAGTCTCTCTGGGTTTGGCATGTTTCGAGCACGTGCAGTGTGTGCCTTCTTCATCGTTATCAGCATGTTTCGCTCTTTCAGACAAACGTACCTAAACAAAGAAAAATTCCAGATAGCTTGATTTGAAAATTGCAAAAAATAAAATAAAAATACCAAAGTTTATGCAAATCGGAATTGCTTTTCAGTCGCAATTCTTCTTCTGTCCACGACCGTCCTGGCCGATTTTTCGGGCGAAGCTCCGCTTTGCCAAAGTTTGCCTCGTCGTCGAAAAACTGCTTCATTGTGTTCGAAAAACGAACGGATGAAACATTTTGTGTTCTGAAAATTGCTTCAAAATGAATAAAAACTAAATGTGAAGCTTACCGAACCGCCGACGACACGAAACTTGGTAAACTACGCCACATTGCTGCTGAAGAGCCTAAAAACTGGAAAATCGATAAGTTTATGACGCGATCGAGCGGAAATAATTAGTCAATCAGACGCACATTTTGAAAGCAGTGAAAAAAGTTCATATTTCAAAAATCTCGGCAAAAATCGAAATTTTGTGGAAGAATTCCGCGTGCCAAAAAAATAAATTGTGACAGAGTCGGCAAGTGCGCCCTACTGCATAGTACTTCGGAGGTGAGTAGTGGATGAGTAAATGGAGCCTTTTTCAGTATAAAAAGTAGGAAAAATAAACCATTGAAAAAAAAACATAAAATGAAGCAAAAAGGATCATGGAAACCACCGAAAGGATAAGTATGGTCAGCAGATGGTTCAATTGATGAGGGCAAGTTATCAGCTTATTTCAGGATCGCTTCACCAGAGACAACGAAGTAAAAATGTCATTGTAGTAAATAATGCATATGTTTTCAAACAAACTTTATTAAAAGAAACTCCAGACTGAATATAAATATCAAAAATATAATTATTAAAGGTGAAACTCGGATCAGGGAATCCACAAATAGTTGGAAAGTATTTAATTGAAAAACCTAGTTTATTTTAGTTTGAAAACAAAATTTTGGAGAAAACTTTCAGTCGACCCGGTAGTGGAATGAAGTTCCCGGCATTCCCTGTCTTCAGAACATCTACTCATTAGTGGGCCAGTTTCCTCGGCTTCGTCAGCTGTGCTTTCAGAATCAGAATCTTCAGAATCTGAGTCTTCATCAATATCTTCAAAATCCTTATTGTCACCGTGATCGCTCTTTTCTCTCAGAAGCTCTTCCATCCTCTTTCCCGAAGCGGCGTACTGAAAAAAATACATTTTCAAACTTGTAGTTTTCGACAATTTTGATATTTAAAAATGAAAAACGCCTACTTCGTTTCGAAAGAGCCCATTCTCATCGAAAGCAGTTTCGTTATTGTTCAACTTTCGTTCGCGAGACAAGAGCCCTTCTTCGAGCCACAGGTAACCATTTATGGGAGGCTGAAAGAATGAAAACTGAACCTCGTTGAGAATTTGAAGCTACGCAAAGAATGCCGTTTCTCTGACTGATTGTTTCTGGAGGCGGTTGTGCTGGAATCCAATGTCAGAATCGAATGATTCTTGGAGGAGCTCTAGGATTTATGGGGAAGCCTCCTTACCTTCCATTTCTCTTTCACAGGTTTTGATTGAATACATAGAAAGATCCAAATGTAATTTAACGTCGAGATGTTATACTTTAACTGAAAAGAATCGAACTTTCCTGCTCCTACAGTTATATTAAAATCCTTACCGTTTTCAGACAATCATCCCGACAAGAAAACACAGATGAAATACACGAATCATTTGTCAGTTTTGATACTTTTTCTCTAATTACCGAAATCTTCGTTATCCAGAGTAATGTGCTGGGGGAGATATCGTGTAACTAGTGTTTTCTGTTCTCATCTCGTTTCACGAGTGGTTACTGATGGAATGAAGGTCGAGCTGTTAGTTGTTATTGAATTAATCCTTCAATAAACTCGAACACAGAATAAACTCCAGTTTTGAACCTCGAAGTATCATGAGAATTTCATATGAAAGTTTGTTCCAACCGTAGTCTCTCGATATTCTCATCGTTTCAAAATGAATTCGAAAACTTCTTACATTTTTATTCTCAATAACTGATAAAACCTGGATAATTTTTCCAGACAATTGCTTTGCTTTCATCTTCTTTTTTTAACTTTCTGACTTTCTAAAGCAATTCAAAAAAGCATCTTTATTCAAGTAGTAACCAGAGAAATATTCTCAATCTCATTCCTCTTCTTCTTGACATGAAACCATTTCTTCCTCATTGTTTTCTTGCTTTTCCATCATTCTTCTTTCCAAAAATTTTTGGTTCTCATTGAACATAAAAGCATAACGCTCATTTTCCATCAATCGCTTTTGTCTGTCATTCAAGTCCTTCAAAGCTTGAGACAACGCATCAGAAGATAGATAATCAGTCTCTGGTTGGTAAGGCTGAATAAAAACTCATTATTTTTATTATTATTAAAGTGTCCTCAAAACTATTTCGCCTAAATTTTCTCAAACTTTGATTTCTGATGAGAATATTTTTCTGAGGATAAAAATGCGCAATAGTTTTTTTTCAGTTTTACCTCAGAATAAAGAAATAAATATTTTGACCGGGAGGTCAAAGGGGATTTTTTCAAAAAGAACGGGAAAACTCTGTTTTTGATCTAATTCCGTTAATGGCACTGTACACAATGTCTTGTTCTCACCTCATAGCCATCACAATGAACACTGTCAGTATCCGAATCGCTACGAGTAGATGTTTTTGAAATGGAGCCAGATGCAGAGATTTGCTGATAAGTTTGAAAACATAGTTTTTATTTGGGATTTTTGATCAAACTCTCACCTCATTTGTGTCGTTTTCTCCACCAGACAATAATCTTTGAGATTCATCATCATCATCGCAAGACTGAAAATAGGTTTTAATCAATCTTTCTGTTGTATCACCAAAGAATTGGATGTAGGGGAAAACTGTTCGAAATCCTCACCTCGTCACCAGAGAAGCCGCTGCCGTTTTGGTGAACACTTTCATTATCCGAATCACTACCAGCAGATGAGATTCCCGAATTGTTGTCAGATTCAGTCTGCAACAACGTTTATAGGATTACATATATCAACAGGCGTTGTCACCTCATCTGGGCCTCCAGCAACTGATCTTTCAGATGCAGAAACCTGGAAATTTGAATTGGGATGAAATGTGTTCAAAGATAGCTATTTTCATGTTTTCAGAGGAAGTTATTATTCTTTGAACTGGCAAAATAACGAAAAAAAACTTACCATGCTCTCAGATTGATTTTGCGAATCACCACCAGCTTCAATGTCTGATTCGTCATTTCCACATTTCGGACAAGGGATTTGGAATACATTGGAAAGCATACCAAGCAGTTTCTGGAAGTATCCTATCTGAAAACAACAATATTTTTATTATCCGTACAAAAAACAAACCTCTTTGACCGCCTCTTCAATCTCATCTTCGACCACCTCTTTGATCTCAATAACCTCTTTGACCTCAAGAAATACAAATCGAAACTCAGAGTCCTGAAAAAGTTTTTTTGATTTGCTGTGTTGTTTTAATGGAATGGGGTCAATCAAACAACCACAAATTTCAAATTTCCCTGAACAAAAAGAAAAACATTTCTTGAAGTGCTTGAAAAAATAATTCTTCAACTTGATTTTCAAAAGAATCGATTGATTAATGAACTCAATTCCATTTGTTTACCTCAGTCTCTTCTTGTCCACCGGTTTTTCGTTCCGAGGCATCACGAGCAGTCTGCATAGTTTTTGTGGATGGCTGAAAAAATGTGTTCAGTGTTATGTAAAATGCTTGTTTTCTTGTAACCTCATCAGCAATAGATTGTGCAGTAGGATCTTCTATGGACTGCGCAGTGTTCGCCGCCTCAGATGGACAGGCTTTGAGTGATTTGGCTTGTTCAAGGACCTCCTTAAGATGGTTATTATTACTTCCAAACTATATTCGTTTATTCACCGCATATTCTGCGGGTGTGATAAAGGCTGTGCAATAGACTGGAGGTCCCGCAAAGTTTATCGGTTCATTCGGTGGAATGGATGAATCTTCTCTGTGGAGTCTTTCTTTATAGAACTGAAAATAAAAAAGTTATCCGTTGCAACCTAGTATTCTAACAATTGCATCTTCTCCGCAAACTCATTATACTACAGTAACCCAAAACTTCAAAAATGTTCTTAGAATCATTTCTTCCTTTTTCGAGAAAAGGTTCGTTCTCTGAAAAATGGATTTTTCTCTGAGGAAAGGTCCATTCTTTAAAAAAGGGGGCACTCAAAGTTAACTCCGGAAAAGCGCACCGGCCCTCCTTCGCCCTTTTTTCCCCTTGAATTTCCCCTACATATGAGAGTTCCCACCCCCTTTAAAACTCCCCAGCACATGAGAGTTACCTCCTTTTAAGAAGAGGATCATTCTCATTTTTTAGGGTTCATTCTTCACCCTACGGACCATTTTTACCGATAGAGCCGTGTTTTTTCGCAAAAGATTGATGTTGAAATGGACCATTTCGCTAGGCAGAGCGTGTTTACGAAAAGGAGAGAGAGAGAGAGAGAGAGAGAGAGAGAGAGAGAGAGAGAGAGAAAGAAATTTACCTGATCGGGTGTAGGCAAATGAAGCTTAAGTTGTTTGGCTGGCTGAGTAGGAGTAGTCATCCGTTCAAGAACATACTGAAAATGTTTTGAGTGTAAGAATAAAATAGAGAAACATACGTAGCGGTTGTCGAGTTTTGAAAAGTAAAAAACGATTTGTCCTTCAGTGCAACCGGATTTTTTAAGGAACGCAATAATCCGATTTTTAGTTTCTTCTTTCAATTCTCCCAATTTCTTTTTCTTATCTTCTTTCTTTGATTTTTTTCCCGCAGGAGCGATTACCGGATAGTCAAGATAACCAATCAACTTTTGACCGGTTTCGTCGACTGAAAAATTACAAATATAACATTTGAAATTGATAAATAAAAAACATACATTGCTCATACAGTTTGGGAACTGTTACTCTTTCTTGTCTGTCTGCCTCCTTATTTCTCTTTTCCTTCTCCTCTTTCGCTACCTTTTCTTTTTCCAATAGTTTCCGTTCCTCATCTTTTTTCTTGCTTCCCTTCGGTTTTTCTTTTTTTCCCTTCGGTTGTCCAGTTTCCTGACTTTTGGCTCCATCCTCATTTTTCTGATCGGTTTTTGGTGTTTTTTCGCCAGAAATTTTGGTACCAGACGTTGAAGTTTTGGATTTCGCTCCCTGTGTCTTTCTTTTGCAACATTTAGAGCAAAAAGCACAACCATATTTTTTCCACAAGCAGAAAACAGTAATGCCGATAGCCAAAAGAACGCATCCAGCAACAATAACACACCATACCCAGATCCTGAAAATATGTAATTTTATGAAATTCATTTTTTTTTTTGAAAGGCTTCTCATTTTTCAAGCTCTGAAATCTCAGGAATCAGAGTAAAATTTGATGGGAAACTTGAAGGGGGAGGGAAGTGAAAAAATAATTATGAATATTTTTATATGAATCGATTCAGAATGTTGCTCTGAACAAAAAATCCTCTTGGGGTCATGTCCGAAAATCACTTTGAAGCAAGATACAGGCGCTCAAAGTGATGAAAAACCTCCTGCCCGTCCTGAAATTTCACGTTATTTCAACGCAAAATCCCTCCCGGTTTGAGAGAAGAATAATAATTAATTTCAGGACGGGTACGAAAATGATGTTTCAGTTATGCTAGATACGCCTAGATCTATGAAGGCGAAAAAACTTGAATTGACGTCTGGCTCATGAAGATGAAATGAAAACGACCAATTGCGAGAAGATCGTAATATTTGGCCTAACTGCAAGAGGAGCTCATATATACACAAACTCCGAGAGAATTTACTATTTAACTTCTACAAAGCCTTAAGCTGACACAGGCATGGAGTTTTATTTAGACCCATCCTG
>GL379884.1:370595-392045 GCA_000143925.2 Caenorhabditis brenneri | reverse complement strand
GGTGGGGGAGGGAAATAGCAATTGGTCTAATCTAGAGTAGAGATGAAATAGGGGATTCTGTAAGAGTGGAGTCAGCAGACTTCAAGGATAAAAATCTAGTATGAGATTCCTTTTGATTGTGGGTCTGTCTTACTACCTTAATCTGACATATGAAGTTGATGAGAGCCCATAGAATATATTTGAAAAGTCTCTATTTCTTGAGTAATACATCAGAAAATGATCATATATTCAGTATCACTCGAAAGTATATGGTTTCCTAATATGTGGAAAACTCACAACTTCACACCGCAAGACACATCGAGGTGTGAGAGAAGAATAATAATTAATTTCAGGACGGGTAGAAGGTTTTTCATCACTTTGAGCGCCTGTATCTTGCTTCAAGGTGATTTTCGGACATGACCCCAAGAGGATTTTTTGTTCAGAGCAACATTTTGAATCGATTCATATAAAAATATTCATAATTATTTTTTCACTTCCCTCCCCCTTTGAAAGTTCGAAAAATCGGTGGAATCTTAAAATTCACAAACCAAAAGCAGTAAAAATAGGACAAATACGTGATTCTAAAAACTCAAAGATTCAAAATAAACTCACTCCAAGCTCAATAAGGTATAGGGTGGTGCAACAGTAGAGCATGATGAGTCACCGTCCTCCTGAAAATTTGTTCTTTATCATTTCCGATATACTATTTCGAACTCACGCATATTCCTTTTTTTCTCATTCTATCAGACTTGCTCCCAAATACCGAGTCGAAATAAGTTTGAAGACCAGTGATGACTCCTCCAACTCTTGTCTGATCGTATTTGACAAACTGAAGATCCAGATTCTTGGATGATTCCAGACTAGCAGCCACGGTCTGATCCTTGATCATTCCCTTCAGAGAACTTGCCAATCTTTTGATATCAATTGAACACCCTTGAACTTCTGATGCTTTCTCGAATGGACTTTTGAAATCAGTCATGGTTTCAGTTATCTCATTCTTGGTTGCTACATCGGACACTGCTTTCGCCGTCGCTAGATTCTTTTGAAGAGCAGCTAGATTTTCGGGAGTCCACATCTTCTTCAGTCTATCCTGCTCCTTCTGATCATGGACTTCTCCAATGGCAGATTCGATGGCTTGTTTCCCACCAATGAGAGTATTCAAATCATTTTCCATCTTCAGCATTCCATTCAATTTCAGAGTGATCGAAGAGATATCGCCAAGATCTTTTGAGGCCTTCTTGATATCCACCTGTTTGGCATTGGCTTCTCGC
Organism: Caenorhabditis brenneri; assembly: GCA_000143925.2. NCBI lineage: Eukaryota > Metazoa > Nematoda > Chromadorea > Rhabditida > Rhabditidae > Caenorhabditis > Caenorhabditis brenneri. The sequence goes on along the minus strand of GL379884.1, from coordinate 390,795 downwards.
TTAGACTTGGACGAAAGAAGAGGTTTCAGTTTGTTCCATTCTTCAATCAGACTGTCAGTGGATTTGACTAGCTCAGCAGCGAATTTTATATCATCGTTCCCACTTTTCAGCAGTGCAATGTTTTTTGCGACTGACGTTGATTCTTCAATGTCTTCAAACGCCACACTCTTTCGGAAGCATTCCATAACCGTATTGAATTTAGACGTATCAATCCATTCTTTTGTGGAGGAGGTGACCTCGACAACTTTTCCTGATTTAAGCCATTTGGAAAGCTCTTTAGATTGGTGCTTATGTACTTTAGACCATTCAGATTCAAAGTTTTTGTAGTCTTTGGCAATCTTCTTTATCAGCGCATCATTTTGAAGCTTATCCGAATTGGGACTAATTTCATTGGCAAAATCGTGGAGGCCTTTCAGAGGAGTTACATGGTCTTCTATTAATTTCTGGATTGAATCTCGGAATGCCGTAATCAAATCAGTGGGTCTATTGCCGATCCAATTGATTGCTGCGTTGACATCGACGTTAAAAGGGTGGTTCGTTTCCAACAAATACAAACAGTTTTCATAGGACTTGATTGAAGTTTCTAGCTTCCCCATTACACCAAGACTTCCAGTTAGGTGCTTCAGATTAAGTAAATGATGCCCTCCACTTGATTTAGTTTTTTCGAAAGCAGATGAGAATGGAGCAAGTTGTTTAGAGAGAGGTTCCAGTGAAGATAGCATTGAAGACGTCGCATTCAGATCTTCTCCAGAATTGATGAATATTTTCAACCATGCGTTCTGATCAATAGTAATTGCGCTCTTGAAATCATCGAATCCGTTGAGAAGACCGGCTGTCAGTTTCTTGTCAATTGTAGCGGAAGTATCCAAAGTAAGCAATACGTCAAGTTTCTCAACAATACTCTGGGATGCAGCATCATTGATGGAAGACACCATTGTTGAATAGCTTTGTGTAGCAGAAGCTATCCAGGCTTTGAGTGAGTCGGTCGAAGCAGTTTGATCGTTCAATTTCTGGGCGATTCCTTTGATTGGTGAAAAAAGCGATAGCTTGGTCTTCAAACCACTCCAAACACTTTTCTCAATTTTATCCACCAGTGATGGAACGGTTTTCAGAAGATCAAGATGCTTTGACAGTGTCTTCGATACATCCTTGACGGCGTTCAACTCTTTTTCCGTTGAATTGACATTGATTTTTGAAATTTCGTTGCCAAAAGAAAGACGTGCCATTTTAGATATTTGTTTGTCAATATCGGTCAAAATATTAGAGAACTGATTCAACGAGTCCATCTCAACTCCTTTCAAAGCTTCTTCTGCTGCATTGCTAGCTTGAAAATGTTCTTGATAGCCCACAACAGTCTTCATTGTCGACAGCATTGCGCTTGGAATTCCACACCCATTATCTTCCGTGCACTTTTCATCAATCACTTTTTGAATTGAATCCAGTTGACTCGTCAGCTCAGTAACCTTTGATTCAGCCAGAGAATCCAGAGTCGTGTCAGGTCCAAGGTAGAACAACTCCTTAACCAATTGTGTCTTGTCAAGATTTCCTTTGGAGATACTTTGACCGAGAAAGATTCCATTGACATAACGAGCAAGAATGGAGCTGTTTTTGGCGAATACACTGAGGGCGTTGGATTGAGTGGGTTGAGGAATGGGAACAGCTGAAATGAAAAGGGCTTTTATTATTGTGACAACTCAATCATTTTTTAAGTTGTTTCTTTCTCTAGTTTTCGTCCTGCTCCCCTGTCTTTAACTCACAAAACAATCAAAATCAAGGGAGTAAAACCAAAATACCCAAGTTGCGTCTCCCCGGTTTTAACCCTATTACACAAACAAGAAAACTTTTTTTGACTCTTCTCTACAGAAACTTAACAACAACTTTAAAACTACTCCAATGTTTAAGATTAAAAAAAACTTTTTCAAAATTCAAGAATTCATTTCAGCTTTAAGAGCTCTAATAAAGTTCGATCATACCGTTGCATGAGCCGAAGAGCAAACACATGATGGTGGCCACAAGAGCAATGTTCGAAACAGAAGAAGAAACCAGTCCGGAAGAAATGCTGGTTCCTGAAAACAAACATTTGAGTATTAGATAAAAATCAACAGTATGGTTCAAAATCGAATCTACAAACTTACTAGATGTTGAGGGTTCAGTGTCCTTCTTCTCGGATACCTTCTTCGAAGCATCCTTTTTCTTTGAATCAGCCTTCTCTTCCTTAACAGTCTTTCCCTCCAAATCATCCTCCTGCTTTGTTACTGATTTCTCCTTTGAAGCAGTGTCCTTCTTCGGAATAGCGTTTTCATTTGAAGCAGACTTGCTTTTCTTCGGAGCAGTCTCTTTTTTCTTAGCATCACCACCTTTCTTTGCATCACCTTTTCTATCCCACACAGCGGCATTCATCGAACGCTCCGCCATCTTCAGTTCTTCGTAGTTTGAGTACCTGAAGAAAACCATGTCTTGATTTCAATCGATTTGTATGTTTGGATCTTACACGGTCAAACAATCATCTGCCAGAATTCGTTCGTGTAGCCCATCCTTTTCCTTCAATAAGATTAACTCAATTTTGAAGTCTTTGCGGAGGTACACCATGGAGACAACATTCTGTAAATCCTTCAATTTAGTTATCTGGAGGGTGGGTGTTTAAAAATACGTTTGTGAATAATTTATGTTTATAATAAAAACTCTAACAGAGATTTTCCTTCCACTGTTTTGTGCCAAATGCGTTTTTTTATTATGGAGTTTACAGGTAATTGTTTTAAAAACTCACATTTTTTCCTTGGTAATGTTGGGAGCTGAACAAACCAAGGCATAATCCTCCAAAAAACGATTCGATTCCAAGAGGAAGGTACTGAATATTCAAAAATTATATAAAAATGTCACAGATAGAGCCAAGAAACCTCGTGGGCTCGAATAATAGCCTGAAAGCCGTTCTTCTTCAGCCACTCCAAAGTAGCAGGTTCGTTAACGAGTTCTCCAACACCACGCGGTTTGTTCGGTTTTACCATCGGTTTTTGCGGGCTGTAATTTCAATATGTTTAAATATGAAACAGAAAGAAACCACGTACCGATTAGTGACATTGATTGCAGATAAAAGATCATTCCACATAGCTAAATTGATGATATGATTTCTTTTCAAATCCTTAGGACCAAATGGCTTTTTGCACTGAAAAAAGAATTAATTTGTTTCCATTTTCCACTCTTCAGACTCACAGCATTCAAACCAGCAACAGTCATTGAAGGGGAAATGAAGCCATGAACACAAAAAATCCGGTGGGCAATATCAGCAGCAATCGAGAAACAATCAAAAAAGCTGTTCAGTTGATAATGCATTTTTGTCGCTTCTTCGATAGTCGGCAACTTTTCTTTGCATTCATCCTAAAAACTTATCAAATTATTCAAATAAACCTTATCAATAAAAAAGAATAAATTTCATAAGAAACACGCAAACGTTTTTTTCAACAAGAGAAGTCCTTTTACAGCCTGTTCACGAGCTTTTTGAATACTTTTAGGCCAACAATATCGAGCGCGCTGAAAACGAATCTAAAATTCATTTTCTCAAAACTTCTCTGGTTTTGTCACAATACAGGTGTTGAGGATCATTCTCAGTACTGAGTTCACAAGAGAAAAAGAACTGAAAATGAGAAAATATTTTTGCCGAGAAGTTTGTACTTTGATCCTCTCGTTAAATTAGTACTGAGAATGGCCCTCGTGATCTATTGTGACAAAACTAGAGGAGTTTAAAAAAACCCAAATTGCAGATTCGTTTGCAGAGATAGTGTTGATCCAAAAATGTTCAGACAGTTCTCAAACGGACTTTGAAATGATCTTCCTTCTAAGAACGTGGATCTTACCAGAAGACATTTCTCTCCTTCCTTAGCTTGTCTATTGGTACTCCAGCATTCATGATTTCCACGCACGATGTGAATCTCAGGGAAAAGTTGAACGGCAAGCGCGATGAACTCGACGCAACCCAAACTATCATCTCCACGATCCACGATGTCTCCCAGGAACAACATCCTAATTTGCATCTCTTTTTCTCAATTCTTAAAAATTTAAACTCACGGAGTGTCATAAAAATACTTTCCTGTTGGATTCTTGGCTATAAGGAAAAGAGTGATAAGCGTGTTAAGATTCCCATGAATATCTCCAACGATATAGATTCCACCCTCGGTGAATTCTAGAACCATAGACTCCTTCATCAGCCTCTTCTTAGCACTCTCAATATACGCCCATGTACTCGACTGTTGAGGACATCTCGTGAAAATGAGTAATTTGAATGATATGGTGAAACTGCCTGAAACGTTGAAATCGTCTCAGGAACTGATATTCTAAATATTTAGTATCACGAAGGACTTGGTTTGTCAAATGTTCAAGGCTGTCAAAATGAAAAAAATAATTCCGCTGCGGTGATTTGAGTCTCTCGCATTTTTAAGTCAGCCATATGACTTTACGGAACTACAGAAACGCAAATCTTCATCTATTGAATCATTCAGTTTTCTGACGACCTGATTCTATTCAGGATATTTGTTTTGAGGCGATTCCACACAAACTAAGACCACTTTTCTGATTTTTCGAAGGATAATTAACGAAAGAGGGTGGAACTTATCAACACCTATATAATCCGAAACTGCAGAGGTACAAACCCCAATGTATTCTCTTTTTATCTCATTTTTCAATATAAACTCCTCCGCCACAAGAAAAGTTGCCCTGTTGGTTGGACTTACATATTTCAAGCCAGCACAATGGGCCGTTAAAATTTGCATGAAACGGATCCAGAGCAGCTGATTTGGAACACGGTCTCCTTCCTTCGCATTCATCGCAGCGTTGAATTGGTCATTTGCTTTCGATCTATTCATCGTAAAATCGATTACTGATATTTTCTCGAGGGAAAATCTCTTTTATATGTGGCAAGTGTACCAGAAACATGTATTACGTGTTTTAGTGCAGGACAATGTCACGTTTAAAAAGCATCATATCACCAAGAGAAAATAGTTTTTACGCGTTTTATTTTGAGAAGGACTGCCACGTGAAAAAAAAACATGCTCAATATTAATTTCTTGCAGCACCAGAACTGTCAAAAAACGCTCTTGCTCTGCCCTGAAAAATAACAGGAAAAGGTTTTTTCATCGCTTAGCTACTTTGAGAGAGAGATTGATTCTTGTTTCTGAAAACTAGATAGCTACCGAAAAAGAAAAGTTTCTACACCAGCGAAAAATTGTGGCAAAACCACCGGCAACCAAAAGAGAATTTCCAGACGATATTCAAAAAAATTCCTCTAAAAGTTTGATAGTAGATACCTCTGATTTGAATCTAGGGTTCCTTTGGCAGCATACCAAAGAGGCTACCAGCTGCGCTAAGCAGCCCTCAACCGCAAAATTCGTGGAGTCAATACTGTAATCAAAATTATGATTTCGTGTTGTTTATGAACAAATGTTGTGTTCCTTTTTAGTTCACCAAATTTAGATAAAATAGTTGGCAAAAATAGTGTCTGGGGCTGTGAAATTGGAATCAAATGATCACCCGAACGGTATGGGAAATAATTACCATACCCAAATAATTCCCATACCCAAAACAATTCCCATACCCAAATAATTCCCATACCCAAAATAATTCCCATACCCAAAATAATTCCCATACCCAAATAATTCCCATACCCAAAATAATTCCCATACCCAAAGTAATTCCCATATCCAAAATAATTCCCATACCCAAATAATTCCCATACCCAAAATAATTCCCATACCCAAATAATTCCCATACCCAAAATAATTCCCATACCCAAAATAATTCCCGTACCCAAAATAATTCCCATACCCAAAGCGCGTTTATACTTTTCCAAATTTATTTCTTGCAAACCCCTTTTGTCCAGGTGCATCCATGGACCAAGAACACTATTGGTTGGGTGGGGTAGTCCCGTGTAACAATGATTGTGTGGGACCAGATGAGAAGGAACACTTGGCGAGTTTCTTTCTCTCATTCTTCTTTTTTATACAAAAAAAACACAATTTTTATTGAAAAATACAGCATTAGAAATTAATGTCGGGTTGAAATGAGCCTCCAGAATCACATTGGATGAGAACTGATCACCTCAAAAATTGTATCATGCTCGGGTGCATATCCACCGTCTTGGAATCCTAATCTGCAAAAATCTTGCCAGTTGGACATGCTGGATGGTACAGTAACCAGGAATTCTTTTTGTGGCAAGACCCCCGCTGCGCCTTCAAGGAACCCCTGTGCTACAACTTACTCCAACTGTCTCATTCTGGCAATGGAATTCGCATCTCTTATCGTCGGATGAAAGTACTCTTTGGGCACGAATTTAAAAAAATTTGCATTTCTCGAATAGATCCCTCACCGGCGCCTTAGCACCAGCAAAATACACCAGGATTCCGCGTTTTCTCATTTCCGAAAATATCTGAATTTGTAGTTTGTAGTCGTTCTAGTCGTTCTAGTGAAGTACCTGTTTCAATGCACTGACACCCATCAAATCGATAAATGTGAAACCGGAACAGTCGATGATAAAGTGACGGGATAGCATTTCCGGTGGAGTTTGGGTCTGCTAAATTTGTTTTTGTAATTTTTGTAGTCTTTGTAGTTTGTAGTCACCTCACGAAGCACATAAAATTCATGTGATTTTTGCCACTCGGAATACGCTTTTTCTACGCATTTTTTGAAACTGAAACAAAAAGATTTCGGAGGGTTTTGGTCCTAGACATCTCAATTGACTCACCATTCAACATTATGAAAGAGAAGAGGAGCATCAATATGCAAATCCCTTTGAAATACACAGTTTCCTCGTAAATACACATATTTATAGCAGTTGAGACAATAGCCATAGCAGTTGAGACATCAAAAGTGGCAAAAATAGCAGTAGAGACATATGCTATAGCTGTTGGTTCACTAGCAGTTGAGCCATAGCGGTTGATCACACCCATAGCAGTTGAGAAATAGCAGTTGAGGCAAATAGCAGATGAGTATTTGCCTTAGGAGGGGGTCAGAACAACTTCAATTGAGCGAATTGTAATTAAAAAAGTTTTTACGTCTTCTATATCAGGATTCCCTAATTCTCAAGTGTTATTTTCACTATAACGTGAAGATTCAAAAATTATGGTGATTCTCCGTGTTCTGCCAACTAGTGCCAACACACCATACCCTTCTTTCCACTCTGAGAGAGCGTGAAAAGGTATTTGAAATTTATTCTGCAGTTCTCCTATCATGAGTGATCGTTTCATGAGTGATCGTTTCAAATGTGAGATCGTCAGTTTGCTAAAGTACGCGGACATATTTCGTTTTCAGACTCGCTGAAAGGTTCTTACCGATGCGAGAACTTTGCGGAACATTATAGACAAAACTACTTCCCGAGAGTCCCAATAGGATCAGTTGGTGGAATCGACGAATGGTGAGTTTCTGTTGAGTTTTAATATGTTCCATTCTCATTTTCAAGGTTTATAATGATATTAGAAGATGTGCTCAACAATGAGCCAGTCGTCTACCCAATGATCAGTTGTTTGAGGAAACCGAAGCTTTCAGTGCATGCATACTTCAATATAATCAAAAATGACGGGACTTATACATTTCCCTGTACGGGAGGGAATTTAATTCTAGAGCCCGATTTCGGAAAGGGTGGCGCACCAATGGAGGTCGCAAAACTTTTGGATGAGGATAGCGGATATTTGGATAATGGAGCACTGACTGTGGAGTATGGGATTCAAGTAGAAGCAATACTGGGAGAGGATAAAATTTGGAGATTCAATATTCATGACGAATCCTTCAATTCACCAACCCAGAACCAAATGGAAGAACTTTGTGATGCATGGAGTCAAGCATGGCATACCCACAAACAGGTACTTACAATTGAAAAATACCGTAATATCTTGTTGGATTTTTAGTTTTCATGCAACTTTGACCACAAGGAATTCGAACGACACGTTCAGTATACTTATGGTGAACTTATAGCAGGCGATCTTCTCCAAATTTTACATGGAGTTCAAATTCAATTCAATAAGAAATGTGGGCTTCTGGTACTTCATTAATTTTCATAAAAATCTGTTTTCCAGACTTTGATTTCATTCTTCCCATTGCTTATGCACTCAGCTCGCCAAACCTGATTCGGTATTGTGACCAACAAATGCTCGAATATATGTCTGAATCACCTATAGCGCCTCCAAGTTTCCTGTTTGAAGTGAATGACTATGGGCTGAGACGTTCATTAGTGCATTTGGTGGATAGATGTGAAACATTGGAAGAGCTCGTGAAAATGATACAGATGTTGGGTGTCAAGAATTTGTCAGGAGAAGCAATGAAGACGTTTTTGGCCAAAATGTTTACTTGTGATTATTGAACTTATTGATTTTTTATTTAAATGATTCTTGAGATTTTTTGGGGAAATAAAGTTTTTATTCCAAATGAATTTTGTTGGTTTCTGAAGCCCAATAAAATAATAATTTTTAAGAGAATTTTAGTTGAGAAAGTTTCAAATGTCCTGCACGACACCCTCAATAACGTCGGTTTTTAATTGTTGTTAGAGTACCGTGTCGACACGGTTTTCGGCAATTTTTACCGCTCGAGACAAAAAAATGTTGCCGATAAAAATCGTGTCGATCGGCATTTTTTTTTACTTTATCGATAGCGATCGGCGGTATATCGGTAACCGATCTAAAAATTTTCTCTCGGTAACCGATCGTCGGTTACCGACGGCATCTGTCGGTAGTCGGCAACCGACGATCGGTTACCGACGGCGGCTGTCGGTAGTCGGTAACCGAATCTCGGTAACCGATCGAGAATTTACCGATCGGTTACCGATCGGCTACCCGCACTTCGCGGGAAAAAAAGAATTTTGAATATTTAGACCGTTTTTATAGCAGAAAAATGACTTTTACCAATGAAATAGACGAACAATAAATGAATTCAATGAAAACTATCAGTAAGAGGAACAATTACATAAAACATTAACGGTAAAAGGAACAATTAACATAAAAATTAACAGTGAGAGAAACAATAACAATAAAAATAATCAGTAAGAGGAACAGTTACAATAATAATTAACAGTAAGAGGAACAATTATGAATGAACATGTTTTGGAGGAGCACTGCTACTTCTTTGACGGATATTGAAACTTTTCCAAAGAGTCAAAAAATCTTCATTGACAAGTGTTTGATCTTCACACCTTGCTTCATCCATTTCCTCATCATCCACTTTGGCTTTCAACTTGCTTAGCGCCGAATTCAAAAGTAAAGAATTCATTGTCTTTGCTGAAAGACGATTCCGGCGAGAAGACGACACAATCTCTCCACATGTGCTGAATAAACGCTCCACCTGCGCCGAGGATTGTGGAGAGCAAAGTACGTGGCGAGCGAGAAGAGCTAATTTTGGGAATCGTTGCCTATTACTATTCCAGAATAGTAAAGGGTCACTGTCAGAAGTTGGTCTTCCGGTCACAAGCATAGATTCGTATGCGATGATTTCAGATTTCGGTGACTCCAACGTGGACGCTCGTCTTTTTGATTCAATAAATCGAGAAAATAAAGAATCACTTGTTTTTTGACGTTTTTCAGGAGGGACTGGTGAAAGATTCTCGTCGCTCTGGTTTGTCACTTGAAAAGAATCACAATATAATTCCACTATTTTCTCCACGTCTTCCCATGATTTTTTCGATAGTAATTCTAGATAAGCAAATCTTGGATCAGCGTATGTTGCCATTAGCGCGATATCGTTTTCCAAATATGCATCGAATCTGTAAGAAAAATGTAGTTGAATGAGATGTTGTCTATTTCTACCTATCGGAAGTCTCTTTTTTCAAAAATCGGACTATGGCCTTTTTCTGATTTTGTCCTGAAATAAACTCCATCAAACTTGCATATTGTGGAACGATTTCTGAACAGTAATTATCATCTCGTTCAGCTTCTGCAATAGCGGCAATGTATGGCTTCATCAGGAAAACATATTCTTCCAGCAGTTCCTTTTCTTCCTGTCCGAGCAAAAAATCCTGGAATCGTGACAGTGATGAGATACTTTGATAATGGTTTAAATAAGCAGTGGCCAGAAGAGCACATCCTGCCCAGCGCGTAATACAGAACGGCAATGGAATCGGCCCATTGATTTTCAGAGCAGCAGAACGAGATCTGAATGCTTGTCGCTCTGTTTTCGACCTCGACAAATGTGCTGCGAGTGCATTCACTTTCACAAGAACATCTTTCACCGATTGAACTTTCGTCGAAACACTACTGACGACAAGTGCAAGGGAATGAGCAGAGCAATGCAGGCTGAATGTTTTAAAAATAATTTTAACCGAAATCGATCGAACATACTGATACAATAGGTTTCTGTCAAGAAACGCCTTCAAATTCGATCCAGCGTCACAAATTCCTCCAACCACAGTTGATAAATCAATATCATATTCTCGCATGATATCCGTGACAACATTTCCAACGCATGCTGCGGTGGCGGGACCCGGTGCATGTTTCATTCCGAGGAACTGAAAATAAATTTATGAAGAGCGTCTACATCACTGACAGCAACTAACAATCTTTTTCTTAGCATAATTCGAGTCAATGAAATAAACAAAAACCGCGTAAAGAGAGACATTCTCATATTTTCCGTCCCAGCCATCACATGTTATAAAACATCGATCGATGTATTGCAATTCTTTCTTCATGTCTCTGATGTACTTTTGCGAGTTTTCACTCAATCGTCTCTTGATCGAATCAGGTGACAGAACTTGGTATTCCGGGTTCAACAGGTGACAGAATTTTTGAAACCATTCGTTTTTAACGAAACGAAAAGCGACGTTACTCGTGCACAAAGCTCTGAAAGCGGCTTTATATTCAAACTGGTTTTCTATCTAGACTTACAAAATTAGACTTTCGTCTGTTTTCAGAGCCGTAGAAGCTGTGCGAATCATTGCACCTTGATTGACTGAACTTGACGAGCTTCTTTCTAGCTCAAACTTCTCTTTATCGTGAGCCGTTCGGACATGGTTTATCATGCCTGTCGTTGAACTCGAAAACTTCAGTGTTTTGCCACACTTCAAACATGCTACTGTTTTTTCGTCGGAACTTTTTCGGAAGAATCGCCAGACAACGGATTGTGCAGTTTTATCCGACATTTGAGCGTCTGAAACTGTAAAAACAAATTGAACTAGTAATTCCCGGAAATTGTATTGAAAAACGCAAAAAATTCGACAGAAAATGATGAAATTAAAAAAATCTCAACTTGTCCACGAGGACTACACGATTTTTATTCACGAGGACTACACGCTTTTTTTCTTCGTCGGTAACCGCCGATCGGTTGCCGATTTTCTCTCGGTAACCGAGGTGAATTCGGTAACCGATTACCGTCGGTTACCGATATTTCGGTTACCGAGAATTTTTTAATTTCGGTTACCGAGAGAAAATCGGTTGCCGCCGGTAATCGTTCGAATTTATGCCGCCGATATGATTTATTCTCGAGCATGTCGGCAGTAATTTTTTCGGTTTTTCCGATTTTATCGAGCGCTTCTACCGTCGACACGGTACTCTAATTGTTGTCGATTTTTATGCACTCACTAATTTTTTTGTTTTAATGAATGTTTTCGTTTTTGTTACTTCATTTTGGAGTTCTTTGAGTCGTTTGAAAACGACTTTTTTATTTGCTTTTTTTTAATTTTAATTTTCAAACGGTGAGATGTCTTTTTCAAAAAGATTTCTCTACAGTAATGCCTAAAAAATCAGTTTTTCAACTGTCCAAATCATTCACTTACCTGGAATTCCCTCACCGGGTTACGATAAAATTTACCCGGATTGCTCAGAATAAAACCAAGAATCAATTTTGCTGAATCAGATCTCTCTTGCTAGTCATCGCATGTGGCTTTTGTTGAAGCCAAACGAACCAAACACCAAAAAACCAAATTTTATATTCCGTGTAACCTTCCCTCTTTTCATTTTTATTCATCCCAATTTTACCCTTTTCTTCTTTATTTCAAATTTATCAAAACAGAATCGGCGACGTCATTTCTTCAAACATTACACCGATTTGAAGTGAGTTATCTCTTTTTTTTAGATCTGTTTTCCCACTCAAATATTCAATTTTTCAGACTAAAAATGGGAAAATCGAAGTCGAAATCGAATAGTCGATCGATTTCGAAATGGAAGAAATTCTTCTCGTAAGTCCCTTTTTTTCTCTGAAATTCCAAAAAAAAACTAGTCACAGATTTTTCAGAAGTGCTCCAAAAGCCAATGAAAGTCGTGAGGATCTTGGAAGTCAAACGACTGCAATCAGTCCAAGTCCAGCATCGAGTAGCTCAATGTCTGCTCAATCCAGATCTAAGAGTATTACGGTAACCTTCAATACAAGGGCATGTCTATTCCCGGGTTTTTAGAAGCGTAAATCCACTGGAACTCGTGAAGATGTGAGAACAATGGAGGAGGCTCCACCACCACCACTGAACACGAAAAGTCAAGAGGAAAAGAAAAAGGAAGGAGGATCGAAAACTGAGGAGGCACCGTCGAAAAATGCCAAGAAAAAGGAGGCACCACCGAAGAAGGAAGAACAGGAAGCCAGTGTTTTTGAGGTGGGAATCTTTCTTTTCGAAAAAAGAAAAAAAATCATTTTGACCCCACCTGGAATTGAACTCGAGACCCCTAAAATCAAAATCAGCGGCGTTATAACCACTAGATCCTGATGAATTGATTTCTAGGAAGTCGCCGGACCGGCGGCCCCAGTTCAAACTGGAACTCATGGAATCAAGAATAAGATGCGCTGGAAGATTGATGTGGAGGGAGCAGGTACCTCTAATACAACGGCACTTGATTCCAAGTCTTATTTTATTTCAGATTGCATGGGAGATCAAAAGATGCCGGAAGTTCTCGATAAGATTTCAAAGCTTCGCAAAAAGCAAAAGATGAAAAAATGTAAGGTGTTGAAGGCGAATGATAAGCAGATGACTGAAGAGGAGGAGGAGCCGGTAAGCAGAGAAATAGTGTGGGGAAACGAGAGGGATTAGAGAAAGCATGAGTTTTTATGAGTTGAAAAAAACCCAATTTTTTCCACCATTCTTCCAAATTGTATATTCGAAAGGTGTTATTATGAGAACTTAGAATCTCGCTGAAGCACCGGTGGCGCGTCTAACAAGCAATATACAAAAAGTTAGTCTGAAAAAGCGATATGTCAATTGCAAGAGCGCCGTAGGCGCGTCTAGTGAGTGGAAGTAGCTGTGAACGTCTATTTTCAACGAAGAATGCTAGAAGTTATACTGCCGAAGCGCCGGAGGAGCGTCACATTAACAACAAATAACCAAAGCTTGTTTTTGGACGTTCTCTAAAAGTTTGGGCTGAAAATCAGAATTGTAGCAGTTGCCAGAGCGCCGAAGGCGCGTCCAGTGCGGAGAACTTGTTCTGAGAGCGTATTTTCAACAAATATCCCTGTGCCAAAGCGCCGGAGCGCATGGTTTTGAACGTTCTCTGGAAACTAGTACTGAAATTTGAAACTAAAAAGACTGCCAGAGCGCCTGCGACGCGTCCTTTTATCTTCCAACTCTTCTTGTCTGATAAAAAAATGTCGTCCTGAAAACCGAACATGCCGAAGCGCCGGAGGCGCGTCAATCATCTCTTTTTCCCTCCAATATTCCCTCTTTTTTCCAGAACGAAGACATCATCATAAACAGTGCTCGTGTCCTCCAACTGGTCAAATTGGAATCTCTGATCTCAAAAGAAATTTCAGAAGGGGATCAAGAAATCCTCCGTGCATTCTGTCGTAGTGGAGATCAGGAGGACAAAGCAGAAGGACTAATCGAGAAGATTGTAGTGGGAGTATTGAATGCAGTCGTCACAAAAAATGAATTCATTCGTCAAATTCTGATTCCGGGAGAATTGAGAATGTTTGCTGTGGATGAGAAGAAGGCGAAACTTCCAATGATGGCACTTTTGATGGCTCGTAAGGATCTTCTTTATGTCTCCTGGTCGAAAGTCAATAGGGATGTGGAGAACACTTTGGTAGAGAATTCATTGAATTAGAGATGCATTCTCGATTGTTTCAGGACGGTACATGGGCTGGAATGGCAGCAAAGAAGGGAGGTGCTCCAGTGGCTGTTCAGAGTACTCTTCTGGGATGAGCCAGAAGAATTTTGAGTTTTGAAATAATCTGGGTCGATATAAATCTTTTCAAGCGCAATTTTTACGATACGAATCTGAAATGAATGTGTTTCTGGTCGTTATATGAGTATGACGACAATGATTCTTCGAAGAAGAATATTCTTTGGAACTTGAGTTACAGCTTTTTTTGAATAGTCAATTATACATTTCTACTTTCGTATTTTTTTTTTCAGAAATGCACTAGTTCTCAATCAATTTTGTTGAAAAAACAACTGAAAAATATTATTTTTCCAAAAAAAATTTGGTCGGAATGTGCCATTCAGTGCTTATCAGTACGTCTTGATCACAATTATGTCAAAACATTTTTTGTGATTCTTGTTCTGGATGATGCTTCTCTTCTAGCGACTCTAAACTTATTACATCGGATTCTACGCCCTTGATTACATTGGGGCGACTCGGACGTCTATCGAGTAACTTATCCATTTGAGAAAATCGTTTTCTTGTATTTCTTGTTCCTTTTCGCTGTGCCCGCAACCCATTCTCCCTGTAAAACAAGAACTTGAAAATAATTTTGATTGGACATGAAATTTGGGATAACAGTAAAACGGTACTATGTATTATGACGGGGGGAACAACGATATAAAACTGGTCGGGTGGGGGGAAAAGTGCATAGAGTATTAGGAAATTATGACAACTGTTTTGTATCGTTTCCGTGATTTTTTCTGATGATGATGATGAAGGGTGGAGATGGGTCGTTGAGGAGTAGAGTGCGGACATGAGGAGTGATGGAAGACGTCCTCTAGTTTGTCGGCCTGGAAAAAGATGAAACTCAGGGAGTTTGTTTCAAAATTGGTGGAAGTTTTAGCGAAAAAGCAGATGTTCTAGCTTTTTTTTTCGAAGTGTTGATTCAAAAATAAGTTCGCAGATGAAAGAGCGCTGGTCTCTCATTTTGTTATTCAATTTTGTTATTAGTTTTTATCGGAGATTGCCTTACGCCTCCCGGGAAATTCTTGCTCTGAAAAACTCACGGATAAAGCAAGATGACATTGTGTTTGTCGCAGAACATTTTGGCTGCTGCCATCTTGTTTTCCATAGTTGAAGTGTTGGCATGGAGCTTCTCAGCAACGTCTTGAAGTGCATGCTCGATGCGCATATCGTCACGAATCTGATCGTAGTGAAGCGACAAACTACGACAAATCATTTTGGCAGTGAAGTCGTCCGCTTCTTGAGTCTGAATAACATTGATTGATTGGCTGATTTTCTAGGGATTGTTTTTAACTTACCGTTTTCTTTGGCATATTCTCAGTTGGAGTACTTGGTTCCTCAATCTTGACAGTTGAGTCAGCTGCTGCAACGACGACAACTTGTTCAATATGCTCAAGAATTGGTTTAGAACCAGACATCGACGACATTCCACTATCTCCACTTCTTCTCTTCTGCTTATCAGTCTCCTTTCTTGATGCACGCTCTTCATCTTCAGCCAATGTATCTTCCACGATTTGAACAAAATGTTTATAGAATCTCTGCAAATGAAAAGTTGTGTTTTTGGGGAAAAGCACTTTAAATGTGATTAGCATGATTCACAGCTATTTTGAGTAATTGTATCGGTTGGTTTTAGAGAGAATAGCTTTTCAGGTGAAAGAGCGCAGAAATCAGAACAAAATTTGGATCGAAAGCATACATGCTTCTCATTTCGCAGTTTTCAAAGACTTTGCGAGCGATTAATGAATAGAAAATGTGAAGATGAACCCAAAATCCAGAAAAGTTGATGTTATCTATTGTTCCTAATTGAAGCGTTCATAATCTTCTTCAAAAAGAAAACTATTCGGTATTTCCTTCCGCGTCTGCGTCTCTTTACGGCGCAACGCTTTCACGCGCTTTCTCTCTTCCTTCTGTTTGTTTCAACTGTTTCTATTCACTAACCAAGCACTTCTCGGAAATCTCCCTAACGAATCGAGTGCCCTCCAAACGACGTTGATCAACAAAAGCCTTGAAGTCCATTAGCTCCTTCTTTCTCTTATTCCATTCCTGTGGATCTTTCGCGGTGGCAAGATAATCAACAGCGGCAATCTATAATGAAATCAAATTGCACTAGAAAAATCTCAAAGTTCAAAATACCACAGGCAACTCTTCGACTTTGAATACTTGAGTGATCGCATAATCAACTGGATCATCGTGATCAATAAATGCAAGTCTTCTGAATTGATCCTGGAAGATATCGTCTTTTGAAGCGAGTTTCGACTGAAAATAAAATATTTAAAATGAGCAATTTTGTTGAATTCTCACTGCAAGTGGATGAGACTCTTCCATATCATCAGCATGATGTTTATGACTTCCGTCAAACGAGCAAACCGAACAGAATACTTTCTCTTTCTCATAAAATTCGAATGGCGTCGAATAATCGGCATTTCTCTCGTCAAAATATCCATAACATCTTTTTGAGCGACAAACGTAGAGAAGCTTATGTGGGATCAGCTCTCCACAATCATAACATTCCGAACATCTCGCTTTCCATGTTTTCTCGTATTCCGCCGAATTCACTGCCGCTTTTCTTTGTCGTTGTAGATCCTGCTCGTATTCATCAACTTCGCTGTTTCTTCTACTATTTCGATAGTTTTGATAATAGACTTGGTGATACGATCGTCCGCTGCTCGCGACGCTTCTGGTGTGGGACATCTTTTTGTCTGAAAAATAGTGAGATACGGATAGAGCTTAGTGGGAAAAAGCATATAAATTCAATACGTTTTAAGAAGATGACAGAATAAAGTGAAGTAATAAGTGCAGCTCATCGGAAAAGCGAATGAAAAAACTTGCAATTTTTGATGAAATATAGTTCTTCTGTCATTTTGAATTGTTCTGACGAATTAGAATTGCATCGTAGCACTACAATCAGCTCCGCGGCATTTCCAAACTGAGGCGCGTGACAAAAAAACGTTTTTGAAAACAGTCTTTTTGCAAGTTGATAGCAAAAGAAATCATTAAGCTGAACCTTTGAAAACGGAACAAGATGTTCTTCGGGCTACTCAATCTCGGAAGCGATAGAATTTTGATTTTTAGGGGCCCTATTTGTAAACAAAACCACAGTTGCCAAAATATTATTTTCGAGATGTCTTCCTGCAAAACAAACTGTTTTTGCGGCTTGTCGCAGCTGCGAGAAGTTGATTTGCGACATGTTGCGGAGCCAATGCTTTCAGAGAAATCTCAAAAGTGACGCAATTCTCCGAAAATTTTCCAGCAAAGTTCGTAAAATTTCGCAAATCTTCGCAGCTTTCTCTGTTTTTTCGCTGCATCTTATCCGTGGTATCATATCTTTCCCTTTCGTAACGATTTCCCATTGAAAAACTTTTCTAAACAAACAAAATGTCTGAAAATTTGGGAAAAAAGAATAAAAGCGTGGGAAAATAAAATATTCTGGAAAAAATTTCAGAGCGTTCGCGCGGTTTGTGTTTGCGAGTATTGCGTATTTTATTGACTACCGTAGCCCAATGGGAAAATTTTCAAATAAAATAAAAATTTATTCCGAAATTATTCGATGAAAGAGAATTATTGTTTCGTTGGAATTCATATCAAATTACTTATCGCTTTGTAAGCAAAAAATAAATTATTAAACTTAAACAGACAAGTAGATTAAAAAGAAAGAAAAAAGATACAGATTCAATTGTGATAATAATTATGCGAGATGATGAAGGGAAAGAAAAAGCTCAGACTGGACGATTCGAGATTGAAAAAAGTTCTGAATTCTCAGGCCTGGGCATGCAAATGTGTTGTTTTTGCGCTTCAACACCGGCATTACGATTCAAACCTTAGTCAAACACGGAAAGTCACTCTGAGAGATCGGTTGATGTCTTTGGAAGGGGAAAGGGACTAAACTGAGATTGGTTGAGCTGTTTCGATTGCAGATGAAGATCCATTTTCGTGACCATTTGCCAACTGCTCAACGATGTTGTTGTCTGGAAAAATGTGATTAATTTCGCAGCAAATAATTTAATTTCCAATTATTTGGGTTTTCAAAAAAAAATTGATAAATTGAACTGAAACTCACTTTCTCCTTTTTCTTGAGTGATCTCTTCAGTTTCTCCGTTGGAAGCTGGAGCCTCGACGGCTACATCATCGGCTGGAGCCTCAGTAGCTGGCGCATCGATTTCTTGATCTTGAGCAACTGGAACTTCGATGACATTCTCATCTTGCTTCTCAACAATTTTTGGCTCCTCCTCAGCAATTGGTGCTTTCTCTGGAGCCTTCTCCTCCTCTCCTTCAGACTCCTGTCTTTCAGATTCCTGCCCTTCAGACTCTTCTCCTGAGTCGACGTCCTCCTCTTCTTCATCATAAACTTCTTCATCTACTTGGTGGTCCTCGATTTCATCCCGGTCTTCAGCGCTGTCTTCGTCATCATCCATCACTTCTTCAGTGCGAGTAATCTTGACTGGAGGAGCTTCCATTGAACGTGGCGACGATGGACGTTTTCTCGACGATGGGGAGAAGTATTCTGAAATAAATGGAAGTTGAGGAGAGGATAGTATTGGGCTATTATTATTTTTTGAAATAAAAGGTTGAGCCCCATTTTTCCCTCTCAACATTCTCAAAACTCACCCATAATAGCTCTGACTGGAGCTGGTGCCGTATCCGGAGTCGACAAAAAAGCTCCCATCCTTCTTGATTCTGAAAATTGATTTTGAATTTGTTATTTTCTTTTTTCTATTTCAAAAAACGTAAAAAATATTCAAAAATGGTTTGAAACCATTCGAGAGGTACCTGAAAAGAATGAACAAAAACTAAAACTTTATACAAAAAGTACACCAATGCCCTTCCATTTAGAGAAGGTTTTTCTTTGAAAAAATCAGATTGCAAATTGAAAAGAAATAATCACAAGGGAATTTGGTGGTGGTTGTGGTTGGAGGAATGGTCACGAGGAAGAAATTTGGGACTAGAAGACAAGAAAAAGGATGGGATAAAGCGGAAGAAGCAAGGCGATCGGGAAGATGAATCATAGAAATATGAAGTGTTACATAATTTAAGAAAAGAAGGGAAAAAGTCATCAAGACTAGAATGTGACAACAGTGGGCAACGGCCTTTTGGCAGAATTTTCGGAAGTTTTTAAGAAGAATGGCAAAGAAAAAATGAATGGCAAACTACAGAAGCTTTGGTTTGGACTGAATTTTGAATTAGAAACATATGAAAGTTTAAAATGAACTAGTTTTAAGAAAACTGGAAGTTTAGATGACGGCACCAAGTACCTTTGACAAAAATAGTTTTTTCTCTACACTAGTCCCCGCAATTTGGTATCTTATCAGAAAAACATTGTACGTACCAAAATCGATTGCCCGAGAAAAGAAAGTAAAACAGGAGCAAATGAAAAGTGGAGCAAGTGTGAAAAAACGGAAAAAGAAGATAGGAAAAGTGAAGAGTAAATAAAACATGAAATATGTACTTTACAGTTTAAAACACAATTATTGAAAGTGAAGATGAGGTTTTTCATTCGATGCTCAAATCCTTCAACTCTTTCATCATTCGTTCGACGGTGAGAGGGGCGATTCCAAGCTGAAAATTAAGATTTTTAATATTTTTTTGATAGTTGAGAGCATTGAAAGCTAGATTTTGGTTGAAATAACAGTACCAGGGTATGAAGTGACTCTGGTTCTGTCAGTTCAAACGTCAATCTCACTTAGCAGCTGCAAACCTAGGAACCGGTGTGCTTTGATGTTGGTCTGTTGATTAATTCATATACCGTTTGGGTATGGGAATTATTTTGGGTATGGGAATTATTTTGGGTATGGGAATTATTTTGGGTATGGGAATTATTTTGGGTATGGGAATTATTTTGGGTATGGGAATTATTTTGGGTATGGGAATTATTTTGGGTATGGGAATTATTTTGGGTATGGGAATTATTTTGGGTATGGGAATTATTTTGGGTATGGGAATTATTCTGGGTATGGGAATTATTTTGGGTATGGGAATTATTTTGGGTATGGGAATTATTTTGGGTATGGGAATTATTTTGGGTATGGGAATTATTTTGGGTATGGGAATTATTTTGGGTATGGGAATTATTTTGGGTATGGGAATTATTTTGGGTATGGGAATTATTTTGGGTATGGGAATTATTTTGGGTATGGGAATTATTTTGGGTATGG
>GL379884.1:342432-365912 GCA_000143925.2 Caenorhabditis brenneri | reverse complement strand
CCCAAGGAAATGAAATCCCAATGTACCTCCCGTATACTACAGTAAACCCGTGGACTCCTAAACTATGTCTTCCCCCTTCCGGAAAACTCACCCTGGTCATTGTTCTTTCCTTCCTTCGCTCTCGTTCTTTCTGTTCACTGCCTTCTTGTCCTTCCTTTTGATTACACAATTATGATGTCGGAAGAGTGGCAATCTACTCCTATAAATCTTATCAGTTATGGAAGGTCATAAAAGAAAAAGTACTCGAAACAAAGGATTTTAGGACAAAACAAAAAAATTTAGGAATAATACGAAAAAACCGGGAAGAGAGGGAGAGAGAGATAGGGGAAGAGAAGGAGCCAAGAGAGAGACGCCACGGAAAACGATTAGAGAGTATTGGGAATGGAGAGAATTAGAGAAACCGGAGTGAAAAGTGAGAGATGGAAAAGAGAAAAAGCGCTGGAAGGGGGACTCGCCAATTGCACGTAAAAGAGGAGAGGACAAATGTTCTTTTTTTGCTGATGGGGGAAAAGAAGAAGATGATGATGGAGACGGAGAAGAAGAGATAGAAAAACGGATGGATGCAAAAATGGAAAGAAGAGTCAGAAACCAAATGAAGAAAAGAAAAGAGAAAATGAGATAGAAGATGTGGAAGAGATTGATAGTCGGGGTGGCAAACGGAGGACAGAAGTTTTTGGTTTTTAGGAGAAAAATAATGAGAAGTAAATAATAGAGGAAAACATGAAATAGTTATGAATGCGGTGAGAAAATAACCTTTTGTAGAAGGGAATAGATAAATGAAGAAGTTAAATTTCAGGATGATAGAAAAGAGAGTCAAAAATTGGAAGAAAACCCCAAAATCATGAAGAAAAAAGAAATTGTCTTTTGGTAGAATTGAACCCGTCTTGAAAAATCCAAAAACAGTCGTGCTGCAATTTCCTCATTGCACCACAACTGCCACAACTGAAGCGAGGGGAGAGAGCATATAGGAAACAGTCTCCTTTTCGCAGAAGGCTGCAGTACTATATAAGATGATTGCCGAAGAAACGTTTTTTCCAGGAGCAAATTGATCACAAATCTGTCAAGATGATTAGCCTGAAAGCATCAAAGAGAATGAAAACTGAGGATGGAGAGACAAAAAAACAGAAGAAAAAGTACCCCTTGACCATCTGAATAATGAAAAATGTAGCACTGAAAATTGTTGAAACTCGATCTTCAGTTTTTACGATTTTTATCTGAAAAGAATTTGGCAAATACTCACATGCTTGCTGATCTTTTACTATTCCTCATTTGCTAGCATTTTGTCTTCTGCTTCAGTTGATCTTTTCCTATGAATTGTTGCTCATTGGCTATTTTCTCATTTTGTCTCATTTGCTATTGCAATAGTTAATGAGAAAATCGATAGCAAATGATTAATGCTACTAGCAAATGAAAGAAGGGTATGGTTTATGAGAAAAGGTCAAATTGGAAAAGATCAACTATAGTAGAAGAGAAAATCCTAGCATATGAGAAATAGTAAAAGATCAAGAAGCATGTGAGTACCAGATTCAACTCATGTAGAGTTAGACTACCACAGTTTCAGAGAATCAAACGAGTCGATTCACTTTCTTATTTTTCAAACTTTCAACACTGAACCAAATAAATGAGAAGGAGAAGAATGGAATAATTGAAATGAAGAAGACATCCAAAAGAGAAAAATGAAGAGTGCATGAGAAAGTTGTCATGGTGATCCAATTCTTGTTTATCCCTCTCCGATGATGTGCTATCCACCTGAAAGGAGATGGAAACTGAGATGAGAGAGGTTATAAAAAATCGAATAAGGAACCTACTTTGAAAAAATAGAACAATTAAAACACTAAACTGAAAAAAAAACATTTTCCGATGTTGTCGAGAAAAGAAAAAGAGAATTGTCACGAGCAAAACTCGAACCCGGGTGCCGCGGAACGAGAGACAGATGCACAACCGCCTACACCAAGGAATGCCGGTTGGGCGTAGTTGCTATGGAAGCCAAGAAAGAGGGGCAGCCACGAACGCCAGAAAAAAAGAGAAAAGAGAGGGACGTGAAATAAAAACGTGAAAAAAAAGAAATCATTCGATGAATTTCCGCGTGACCTTTGATGAACTGACCGCCCAACTTGTTGTTTCTAGAATGCCACGTTGTCAACGTGGCATGCCCTCCCCCCCTCACTCTCAAATCACTCTCCCATAACCACACCAAATTCAGTCTTCAATTCAGTCTTCTCCAAGAGTACACTGTTTTTTGCTCACAAGGAAAAGAAAGCTAAAGGATTTCTTCATGCAAGGTATGTTTCAATGATTTCAAATATCATTCAAAAACCAAGTTTTCAGGCAAAAAGTGGACGCTCATTGCCTTCATCGTCCTTCTCATTGGATCCTGGACAGCCGAATCGAGATCCCGCTTCGAGTGGCTCGAAGCGAGTGATCCAGGGGAGCCAAAAGAAGAAGCTGACCTCATCGCCGATTTGGAGGAGGCGGAGGAATCGGAGGATCCCGAGGATTCCGAAGATTATGAGCTTCGGTGGGATCGTTTCGGAAGGGAGATCAGAATCCCACGTGCAGGAGGTGAGTGATAAATAAAAACAAAGAAAGAAGGAAATATTTTTTTCTAGAGACCAAGAACACCAAACGAGTTGATACGAAGCCGGGGAATGACGGTGGGAAGAAGGTCGGCAATTCCACAAGTGCTGAGACTGCTGAGGTAAGAAGAATTTCAAATTCCGAAAACCTGATGAAAAATATGATTTTTTCAGAAACCCAACTCAACTACAGTCGCAGGTGAGCCTTCCTCTACCGACCCTAGCTCTAGTGCCGATCCATCTTCCTCCACCGCTAAAACTGAGCCGCCTACCGCTAGTACCGATGCTCCGGAGTCTTCTTCGGCTGATCCGCTACCAAAAGTCACCATGCCAAGCGATAATAACTCCAGCATTGATCCATCCTCTTCCACCGCGGAAACTGAGCCTACTACAGTAAAAACTGACGCTTCTGGTTCCACGTCATCTGATCCACTATCAGTAGAAACGACGCCAAGCGAAAATAGCAGTAGCATCGAGCCATCCTCCTCCACCGCCATAGCTGACCCGGGTACGGTAAAACTGGACGCTTCTTCCACTGATCCCACCACGCCAGGCGATAAGAGCACAAGCGTCGAGCCATCCTCTTCCACAGCAGACCCAACCCTTAGCTCCGCCTTCCCTGACGCCGTCCCCACAGAAAAGACGACAGTTAATGTTCCAGATGCTGATGCCAAGTCATCGACTGCTAAAGTGGCACTGCCGCCTGCAAAGACTTCAGAAGTGCCGACAACAGCAGCTCCAA
This sequence comes from Caenorhabditis brenneri, assembly GCA_000143925.2. Taxonomy (NCBI): domain Eukaryota; kingdom Metazoa; phylum Nematoda; class Chromadorea; order Rhabditida; family Rhabditidae; genus Caenorhabditis; species Caenorhabditis brenneri. Next base: position 362,594 of record GL379884.1, on the reverse strand, counting down.
AGCCAGCTCCTGCTCCAACTTCTCCATCCACATCGCCTACTCCGATGGTCGCTTCTACAGAGCTCCCAACATCCCCTACTCCTGAGCCAACTCCTCCCCCTGTTGCAACTACTGCTCCAACTGTTGCAACTTCTGCTCCAACTGATGCACCTGTTCCAACTGCTGCACCTGCTCCATCATCCTCAAGTGAAGCAACAATGAAGGTTGATATTCCAACACCTTCTCCCACAGTCCCTGGAGATCCTAGTCCACCAACTGTGCCAGTGCCAGTAACACCAGGACCAGTACCACAACCACCAAGCCCACCCTCCACGGTTGCTGCTCCTCCTCCAACTCCTGAAGCTGAACCTGAGCCACCAGTCGTGGGATTTACTCCAGATTCCCTAATTTCGGAGGAACTCTCTTGTCAAGTGAGTGAAGTTTTATTCAAAATTAATAAACATTTTTCAATTTCAGGAGCCTCGCTCAATCGAGCTCCTTGATTGTGAAGAGGCGTGTGAAGCGATGCTGGGCAACTTGGATGTTGTGGATGGACCCACAACGAGTAAAATGTGGCTTACTCTCGCCATCCTTTTGGGCATCGGGGCAGTAGTCGCCGTCGGTTTGAGATGTCGCAGGTGCTGTAAAAAGCCCGAACAAGTGGAATCAACGCCTCCGCCGCTGCCAGACCGGACCGCACAGGCTGGAGCCAACATCCCCAACGCACCGGACACCGGAAAAAATCCAGCCAAAAAGGAGGATAAGAGCCTGGAGGAGCCAAGTCCACCATCCGTCAAAAACAATGCTGCTGTCAACAAGATGAGAGCCAAGCTTCTGGAGACCCAGGCCAACCTTCAGAAGCTCAGAGCACACGTCAAGAAGACGAACGCCCAGCACAAGTCGGACACGCGGACCTCCAAATTCCAGAAGAAGGGTCCAATCTTCATTCCCAGGGAGCCCCCGGTGAGTTAAGAAATTCATTTGAAAGTAGGGAGAGAGAGGGAGAGAGAGAGAGAGAGAGAAAACTGCAGTTTCTTATAGACAAAGAGAGTCGGCGCGCCGTCCGTGCCGCGTGGCGCAGTAGGTAGCGCTTTTGCACACCAGCCAGACAGTTCCTAAGTTCAAACCCGCCTTTCAATAAAATCTGCTAGAAAACGTTTTGTTTTTTATTTCCGATCATTTTCAATTAAAGGCGCATGCAATTTGTGATTTGAAACGTGGAGCCACGTTTTCAAAGCGAACATTCTCCTAACTCTATGTTTTTTTTCAGATTCCACCAGCCGCCATCCTTCCCGACAACATCATTCTCGAAAAAGTCACCTACGATCCCGAGAACAACGAAATGTGGGATATCGGATCCGATGTTGACGACATTGAACTGGATGAAAGCTTCCGCTTGAATCCGGATTCATTGACTGAAACAGAAGACGAGACCAGCCAGAAGAGTGGAAGCAAGAAGAGCAAAAAGAGCAAGAAGAATGATCCGAAGGATAAGAAGACTGGAGGAACCGACGATCCAAAGACTCCAAAGGAGAATGAGACGCCAGCTCCTGCTCCAACTGCTCCGCCTGCCCCAACCACTGCTCCCGCTCCAGAACCACCAAAGGACACCGGAAAGACGGCCGATGCAAAGGAAAAGAAGGAGAACAAGAGTGTCGAGCAGGACAAGAGCAAGAAGAACTAAATACTTGTTGTCTCCGTTTTTTTTTTCTGAGTATCTAAATGCTCTTTTTATTTAATGTTCTTTTTTTTTAATGCCCTTTTTTCTTTTTTGTAACTCATTCCCACCTGTAAAATATTTTTCCTTTTTTTCTTATTTACCCCAATCGTTTTTTATTTCTCAGCGAAGAGCAGTAACAATAAATATGTTATTATTGTACAGGTGTTTTCGATTTGTTCCATTCAGAACCTCGACTTACAATTCTGATCGAAGAAATTTGATTGGATTCTTTCTTCCTAGCGATACTCCGATATCTCCCATTGCACATTGTTTATCGTAAATATACACGATGATTTTGAAGTCTCTTCATTGTTTTTTGAAGCGAAAAATGAAAAAAAAAATTGATAATTTTCTTTAGAATCATAACAAGAACAGAACAGACTTCTCGATTCTTCTCAAAACTCGATCGGCAGGCAATTGGACTTCGACTGCTTCCTTCTGAACGAACGAATGAACAATAATAGCCAGTGGTCAGTTGATACTGCACTCATGATGAGAATCAGGGCGAAATGACAAAGAATAACTATTTATAAAGGAAACAAAAATGTATTTCTTTACGATATGAATTAATAATGAACAGAATCGTAGTAGAAAAGGGATATTTGACACGAGATTTTAGGCGAAAAAGGGCAGTGAAAGAAAAGAGATTTACAGAAGATTATCACAAATGTGACGAAGAGTTATCAAGTAGTTTGTGCCCTCCTGATCCGTCACTTTCTTCATTGTCTGCTCAATTTGATTCTCCCATTTCTCCAAATGTGAATCCTTCTTGTGCGGGAATCGACGACCAATCGAGATGAGCGTGGTGATGATCGGAATGAAAAAGTCCCGATTATTGGCATGTTTCCGCATCAAAAGGAACAAACGAGGTGACAGTTTCGGCAGGAGCGGATGAATGGTGTCGTTCGTCATTTCTTCTGGCACCACATGGAAACACTTTTGAAGGATACGAAGGAGCGGATGGAGGATGGAAGTGTAGGACAATCCTTGATCGGCGACAGCCAGGATATCGTAGATCAGTTGGATTCCGTTCAACTCCACAACGAACTTCTCCAGGAGATTCGGAACGAGATCGGTGATTCGATCTGGAATAAAATCTATTTAGAATCAGTGAATAGCGAGAGCACTGTCTTTGAGACGCGTTTGACTTGACTGAAATCAAATGCACCTTCAAAACAAATCCTAGAAATTGAAAAGTTCCAAAAGCTTACCGATGATAGTAGCAGCGATGTTAACGATATGAAGATGACTGTTTGTCAATCCGTTGAGTGTACTCTTTCGGAGTTTCCTCTCCACAGACGAATCCTTCATGTCATCCCGTTCAAATTGCTCGTTCTCAATCGCCAACACTTGATTATATTCGATCATTCTATCCCTCCAATTCAAAATCTCCAATCGGAAGCGACGACGAATCAAGAATCCACGAACGATCTTTTGAATAATCACTGCGGATTCGAACTCTTTCTCTGCCACGATTCTCTGCTTTTCACGTGTTTCTGCCAGAATACGTGCAGTTTCCTCGTTTTTACGCTCAATTTCGACAGAGATGTTCATGAAATCAACGGATTTCGATAGCTTCTCCAGTTGATCTTCTGGGATTTCAGAATCCTCGAGAATAATTGCATCATCATGTCCTGCATCCGATCGGTTATCATCATCGTCTGTGACATTCGCAGCTTTTGCAGCAAGGGCTCGCTTTTCGATGGCCAACAACTGCTTTGCCTGAAACTTTTTGTGATTCGAAATGTGAAAATACAATAGAATCACACTTACAACTTCTTCCTGTTTCCTTTTTAATAGCTTCGTCTCTCGGAGAATCTTCCGTAATTCCGGTGTGTTTGCAATGTTCTTCGGATCGGCAATCGTCATATTCAGATTGTTTTCCTCGACGAATCGCTTCTGATTCTCAATCATCGACTTCAAGAAGTCGTTGTCTCTCTTCTGTTCTTCTGTTGGTTGGAAAGAAGACGTAGATGACGTAGATTCAGAAGAATGAGGTTGTGTGAAGTCCATTGAAACAGGAAGAGGTGAGGAGATGGTTGTACGTGGAGTTGGGATCGGAGTTCGAACTTCTTTCGGTTTTTCCACTGCAGTTTCCTCCGAAACCTGCATTTCCAAACTTTGTATCGCACTCTGTTCTGGTTCCACAACTTCAGTATTCTTTTCTTCCTCTTTATCTCTATCAGAAATATCGACCATCTCAACGTCTTCAGAGTCATCTTGATCAATCTTCGATTTTTGTTGCTCCACGTGGATTTCTGCCAAATATTGTTGCATTTCCACGCCGTTTTTCACAAGAGAATTATCGAATGGCTTATCGGCTTTATCATCTTTTTCTGGATTTTCCTTGTTTTCAGAACTCTCCATCTTAACCTCCTCTTCCATCACTATTTTCACAAGAGACTCATCAGATGGCTTATCATCTTTTTCTGGTTTCTTTTGATCTTTTGAATTCTCCTTCTCATCATCAACCTCCATCGCCACGTTGTTTTCAGCGTCTCCAGAGTCTTCTATTATTTCAGAATACGTCAAGACTGACATTTTCTCGATGGTAGTGACTCCTAATTCTGATTCTTCTTCGAAAACAGTTTTTTGAACGTGTCCGACTCGGAAGCGTTTCTTCAGCGTGCTTGGAACCAGTGTCTCGTCGTTTTCTTCCACTGGAAGCTCCGCCTCTTCCACTACAGACTCCGCCTTTTTCTCATGCTCCGCCTCCTTCTCTGTATGCTCCAATCCTTCCTGAATCTCTTCCTCCTCTTCAATGACCTCATTCAAATGTTTGGCTATAGTTGTTCGAGTGAAAGTGGCACGTAATGGAGTACGAGGCATTTTGAACACATCACTCAAACTATCCATAGAGGCACGAGAAACTGTAAACGTCGCATCGTTCAACGTCGAATTGTTGTGTGGACTGGCATTCTGGACGGTGAATGTCGCATTATCAGTGAGTTGTGATGTGGAGAATGGAGACGAACTTCTCGAGAAACGACGGTGTTCACTGAGAACTTGTTGAACGATATGGTACAATTTGGGAGGGTTTTTTCTCCACAAATAAGCCTTCCACATCTTCTGAATCTTCGCCGCCTTCTCATTGTACATCTGCACCATTTGTACTCTTTCCAGGTACATTTTCACGAAGAGTGCCACGTTTTGATCGAGTCCACGTGGAATGGCGAGCTCCGATTCGGCCAACGAGACAATCTTTGCCCATAAATCGTCACCAGGATACGATTCGATTGAAGTGCCATTTGGAACGTACGTTGCCCAAATCTTATTGAGAAGCAGTCCATCGAGAAGAGAATCCAAATCGAGTACCTCCATTTTCAGATCTCTTCCAATGACTTTTAGAGTTTTGAGCACTTCAGATGACATATCATCGTGCACTCCGGATCGTCGTTTCTTCTTTGGTGTTGTCAGATCTGGAAATTAATTATTCCTTGTTGTCTTTTACTTCAGCAGAACTCACCTTCATAAGAAGCATCTTTGGTTCTCAAGAATCGAACCCGCTTCTCCTTGGCAACACGAACACCAACAATCGACCAGAGAACTGCAAGAATCGCGTCCTTCTTTCCTCCGACGATTGCAGCCGCCGTGACGTCTTCAGTGTTGATTCCGATGGCAGTCATCTCCTGAAGCACGGTCTTCACATTGTTCACTTTGCGAAGTCTGTCACCGGCTGGATCACGAAGCTTGAGAAGAAGCTTTCCATGAGGCATCTCTCCGACCGTTTCGATGAGCTTACTGAAAAATTGAAAATGCACTTTTGGTTTAGTTTTCTATATAGTGGCTTACGCTAGAATCAGTCCATCAGAGAAATCTTCAAATCCTTTCGCCTGATAGTTGTAGCTTTCGATGAATGACTGTTTGTAGGTGGGCTGGAATCCAATTCTCGCGAACGCCTTCTTGAAATCAGCCGAACTACCGGTGAGCAGTTCACGAGTCAGTTCACTGAAAATCTCATTCATCGATTTGAAATGCGATGATTTCGTGAAGATTCGTGTCAAATTTGGAATGACGCGATGAGCGTAAGCAGTTTCAATGAGGAAGAGCATTTTCATAGTGATCTCCAAGAAGTGTCGATGAAGAGCCTCTTTTCCAGCTGCTGTGATGATTGGAACTCCGGATCCTTGAGCAAACTTCTTGTTCTTCAACATTGCCGGATTCGAGAAAACTCTTTCGATGAAGAATTGGGAGAGAGCGCGGATCATGAACTTCGGTTCCGCATTGATTTTGGCATTGAAAATCGCCTCGAGCGCCGCTTTCAACCAAGCCGGATGAAAGCAAAGGAATGTGCGGAATAGTGTTGTTTGAAGGGCTGAAATTATTCAATTTTCAATGAATTTCTCACGAATAACTTACACAAATCACTGTAAACCGCGATCTCATTCTTGATTGCAATGCATTTCTTCGACAACAAGTCTCGAATACTTTGCTCCATTCCAGAGTCTTCCAACAGCTTACGGCACTGTTTCTTTATCATCTCCGCATCGTTTTTCTCAAAAACTTTTCGATAGCGAAGACGTGCGGCTGCTGCCTGAAGACTTTGCACATCGGAGGCTTCTGCCTTCTTGCTCAACATCTTCTGAATTCTTCTACAAGCTTCCGCGGCAGTCGCTCCCAGATCGAGTTCCTCCGAACTATCTATTCCTATCATTGTGTTGGTCCACGTGGCGAGTGCAACCATTTGTTTGTCGGCTTTCTCATCGAACGAGAGAATTGGAGATGATGTGGATTCGGCCGAAATGGTGAAGTTCGGATTCACAGGAGTTTTCATGTTGATTGACGTCGGGCTTGTATCGAGGAAAGCTTTTTCAGTGGCACGGAGATCGATCTTCTTCTTCGTCTGATTCTGGTTGATCGATTTTAGAATACGTTCTTCTAAAATGATATTAACAATCTTTGAGATTGAATTTCGAAGTCAATCACTCACCATTTCGGCTCGCCAGCCGCTTCAACATCGCCTCTTTTCGGTTTTCAATGGTGTCCATTTTGTTTTAAGCTTAAAATGAAAAAAGTATATATAAATTTGAGAAGGGAAGAAGAGTTGAAACGTGGAAACACATGAGTAGGGCAAACAAATACAGCTGGGTGAGAGACGTGTAATTCTAAAGATATTGCTATGCTAAAGATAGTTCTCTTAAAAAAAAAGATTGTTTTCAAAATAGAAAAACATTTCTCGGGTAGAAAAGAACATCTTTTGAGAGAGAGGAACCGGTTTACTTCTGGATTCAAAAAACTGAACCCGTTCAGCCAAATTTTTTGTTACGGAACTAGCAAATTTCAGAATTTCTAACAGCTGTCTTTTACAAAAAGCCAAATTCGAGTTATTGAAACTTCGCAAAGCTATCAATTTGGGAAACGTTGAAAAATGTGCTTTCAAAACTGCCGCTTGCATTCTTATGCAGCGGGGCGCGGTTGCTACGTTTCCGCCAAATTAAATTTTGCAAAGTTGCCCAAGAAAAAAGACTTTCCTGAAAAGATACAAGAATGAGAAGTACAGTTCGCGAGTTTCCGCTTTAAAAAAACAACGAAAAAGAACAAATGAATTGACAAATAAATACTCTATTTATAAATGATTAAGGCTATTGAACAGTAAAATCTGAAGATTTTAGACAGGTTAGATGGAAAAAATCGAAAAAATGACACAATAAATTATTACTCTTTCTCTTGCTGCATTTTGATTTTGCGACGAGCCTTATAGGCCTCAGCCACAACCGTCGGACGAGTCTTCTTGTATTTTCTCCGATAAATGAAGCACGCATTGCACAATATTCCGTCTCTCGATGTGATATTTCTCCATTTACAACTCTCATCTGACCCACAATTCGAGCATTTTCGAGTGGTACAACTGATCCGCGAGATTTTCGGATTCAAATCTTTCAATTCGTCGGATTCTGTGGATGGACTTGTCGGAGAAGACGTTGAGGATGAACTCGGAGAAGGAGATGAGTTAGTAGATGAATCAAGTGTAAACTGCTTGCATTGATTGATATAATCCAAGCATAAATAGTTGTTATTGTATCGGTAAGTAGGATGAGTAGGGTAAGTTGGATAGAAAGTGTTAAAGTTATTTGAATTCCATGTAGAGACAGTCGATGGTGAGTCGAAGATGTAGTTTGCATCGAATACTGGCGAGAGTGATTGGCGGGAATCCATGGCGATGCTGAAAAAAGTATGTAGTGAATTCTGGAGGAAAATGCAGCTTTTATAGCGCTGAATTTCTGCCGAGATGGAAAGAAATGAGCATGAACTTCTCAGTTTTTCCATGTAGGAAGAGAGAATTTACGCCTCAAAAGTTTGGTGTTTCACCGATTATTTACTTCTCAATTTGGACACTCTGCAGCTTTTCGAGAACGAGCCAGCCAACTGACTTCTTAGCATCTCCCACCAGATCATATAACAGAATGGTAAGATGTACAATACATCTTTTTCTACCAAAAACCAGGAATATTAAAAACCGAAAAACATAGGACACACTGATTTCATTTCAAAATTGAAGTTTTCAAATTTAGATAAACATACACATGGGTTAAGTTAGAAGAGAAGCGAGTAGAAGAATTATTTTACAAGTCAAAGAGGACGGGGCGGTGACAATCAAATAATATACAACCATGCAATAAATAAATATTTAATATCCACAGCTACGAAGATGCTTGTTCTCCGGACTACGCATCATCGACTCATGCGTTTCGTTGAGAATACGCGCCACCGAATTGTTCACCGAGTTGTTTTTCGAATCATCGAACTCGTCGGTTCCACTGAGCATCGAATCGTCCGTTGCTGGTGGTGGCAACTCTTTGAGCATTGGTGGAAGACGGGCAGTTGACACTTGGAATGGTGGAGCCGACTTCTTCAGAAGGCCATCAAGTTCATCGTTGAATCTCTTCAAAGCAGTGTGTTCTTCCGGTTTCACTCCCAATTCCACTGGATCCTCTGGAATCGATTCCTTTGGTAACTTCATGCAGATAGAAGACGTCGTTGAGTCATGAGATGGAATTGGAGACACTTCCATTGGGGGCTTATCATTCGGAATATCACAATCAACTGGAAGTTCGCGACTCTTCGAATCACACAACAACTGAGAGTTCTGCGAATCCGTGTCCTGAGAGAAGTCCACCGAGTAGACCGATTCAGCGATGGATCCCACATTTGGCAGTGTCACAGTGGATCCGGCATCAATTATCACTGAATTCATACGTGATTTGATGGAATCCGATCCGACGATGCTGCGAGTGCTGCTGCTGCTCTCCGGCGCTCCTGGCACAGCGATGTTCGGTGGCGACTCCAGATACACTTCTGAAAGATGGAAATGATTTATTGAATAGATTTCTTCAAACTAACTGTCGCTGGGATCTCTGTACGGCAACGAGTCGGTGATAACTGTCTGACGATCGGTTCCCGATTCTGAGCAACCGATGGTGTCCTCGCCGCCAATAACGATTTCGGTTGGTGGAGTGGGGACTGAAACAAATCAAAATTGGAATTCTGAACACAATTTCTTTCAGAAAATGAAGGAAAAAAACGAAACTAACCATGAAAGATAGCAGGAGCCGATGTGTCAGCAAGTGGGCTTTTCTTTTTGTCCTTTTTCGCTTGTTTCCTCTCCGATTTCGTCGATTTTGTCGATTTTCGGCTGAGGATACTTCCATCGGCTGTCGGTGCCACCTCATTGTTCGGGAAGTACGCACGAGTCTGAACAAGTCCTACTTTAATTTCAACTTCGAAAAATGAGAAACTTACCGAAAGTCCAAGAAACCGTTTGATACGCCGCAACATTTTGTTTCAGCAGGTTCTTGCGAGAATTTTAAGGCGAAAATTTGCAAGCGACTGGGGTTCATGAGAGCTCAATAACAACAGTTTGCCGCCGAGAAAGAATTTTGGCGCTCAAATTTCTGAAAAATGGTGCAAACACCTTCACGCAATCGTGACTTTGAACATACCGTAGTCTTTCATTAATTCTTTCAAAAGTTTGTTGAGGAATTGTTGGATTTTCGAGCCACCGAAAATTGTTGAACTCACAAAAAATTTTTTATCTTCATTATCTTGGTTTTCCACCTAACAAATAGTTTTGTTGTAGCTTGAATTCACGGTGTTCAAAAAAAATTATTCGGACTATAAACTTTATTCCATTCATATCACATAATGTTAGTTATGTACACCAAAAAAAACAACAAAAATATACAAATGCAATAAATTTGATAACTGTGATAAAAAGGGCAATAAAAGTGAAAAAGACAGCATTGAAAATTTGAAGAGTATCTAGAGTTGTCAAGTATTTGGTAGGGATTGAAATGTAATTGGAAGAGGATCTTGATACAAATACTCCCAATCGATAAGTGACTTGAAACCAACGGTATTGACTCTCTGAACTCATCCCAAATCCATGGGAACAATCGAATTCAAGAAGTTCCAACTGGAATTTTACATACACTTTCAATAGAGTTCTTCGACAGTTCACATCGTATGCTGGTTCCCCTTTTCCTGTTTTGTGCAGCCGTGGCCGTACTATCTAGGGCCGAGATTCTAGGAAAAACATCACAGAAGGGTTCGTGTATGGTCTACCATTCTTCTTCTTCTTCTCCTCTCTCTCTCACACAAACACTTCTGACCTCTGCCCGTAACAAGAATTGTTTTTCCATCGATCTATTCATTGACAGCCGAATCATAAAATCCTAAATTTCATTATTCGAGAGCCAAGTCTAATATCCTGGTAGCAATAAAAGCAATTCATATTCACTTCAAACTGAAAAATGACGTTTCCATTCCTTTGGCTACCATTAATTGTGAAGAATGAAGTGATACGATCATTAGGTCATAAAGAATGGTAATTGAAAAAATCCGTTTCATTATTCGAAAATTCAAGTTTTTCAGTATAATTCTAGTTCTAGCATCGAAAAGAGCTGCAGAAACAGTTCGAATGGCGAGAATTAAGACACCGAGTCCACTAATCGATATATCTGCAACTGATTCTATTCAATTATGGCATGGAAAGGTAGTTTTGTTCCTCAACCAAGAAGGGAAACCTTTAGTAAAGGAAGCACAAATAATAAAGTCAGAGGAGTTGAAGAAATGGTAAGATAGATAATTGATTCAAAACACAGTTTCCCGAATTCATTGCACAAATTTCGATGAACGCATTTCTAGTGAATACTTTTTTATGCCGCAAAAACACCAGCTCACACCAAAAATTTTGAAATATCAAACTCCCATCCAAATTTTCCAAATTTTCGAACTACAGCCACAGCCGTTATTATGTGTTCCTACGCTCCTTGAACTGTTAAGAATTGCCTGTGGCGTACCAAGCAAACAACATGAAAGAAGTTGAACAAATCTGACCACTGCGAACCCAGCTATTGTAGCGCTATCTGGTTACTGTAGCTACCGTAATCATACAGTAATCCGAGCTCTAAATGTTTTAGAATTGAAGCGCTCGGTGACCCATGATAACATGCCAGATATGGTAACAAACGGTCCAAGGAAAAATAAGTTAGACACTGAAAAAGGACAGAAACACAGACAGACACATAGAGCTATTTTTTTAGTTTATAGAAGAGATGTCATCTGTGAATTTACAGGACGAACCAATCAAGTAACAGTGTTCTGGAGAATTTGGGAAGAGTGTATAATGAAATTAAGAACATATTTCGATTCGAAGAACAGTTCAATTTGTTGTTCTCATCGGATTACAAAAAAGTAACAACTGTGAAGGAAGTTCTCAGTGATCCGACAATGAAAAATTGGGGAGACTTTTATTTTGACGGTGAAACAATAGATCCAGAAGAACTGAAAATGATAATGGATATGGCTTCTCCTGAAAGATCGTTTTTTTCTTATGCCAAAGAATGCCCGATAGATTTTAGACATGAAAATGTAAGTTTTGAATTGTTGATCAAGAAAAAGAAATTGTTTTTGCAGGCATTCAAATTTCGATATTCTCAATTTAAAGATGCTCGTTGGGTAAAGATTGAAGATCTTTACAAGTTCACAAACGGTCAAGATGTGTCTCTTTTAAGAAATAACTTCACTAAGACACAGATAAAAGAATTCATTAGTTATTGGGTGAACAGTGAAATTGATATGTTTCGCCGGGTGGTAATTAAGAAAATGGAGGCATTTGATCTGAATGAGATAGCGGATGGATTGACCCTTCTGCACATCGAAGGTTGGCGTCCACGTTTTACGTAAGTTTAAAGCCATTATGACCTTTATTCTTTTTTCAATGATTACAGTAAGGCCACTTCTTCAAAACAACGCCAGAAAACTTTGCTCTATTTGCACAACTCCGAAAAGCTTTTAATATTGTCTGCATGGGTTCCTGGCACGTTTGCTGGTGACAATGGAGAACCCGAATATGATAGAATAGTCAATAACAAACAAGGTGTTATTGAGCTGTTAATCGAAAAGAAGCAGCTGGACATGGAATGGGAATCAGCTGACAGAGAAAACAAGCAAAGAATTTCAAATAGATTGAGACAATTGGACGATGAAATTGAAGATTATGGAGTTTACTTTGTTGACGGTGAAGCGACATTGAGTGATCCAATTGATGATTGATGTTCACATCTTCTAAGCTTCAGATCTTCCACTCATCCCTTCTTTTCTATTCAAATTTTTTAATGTTAATTATCAGATGATGTCATTTCTCATGTCGTGTCCAAATTGCAGGAAAGACAAACAAGTAGAACAGTAAATGTTTATCCTACAGCAAAATTTTTGTGTGGGTTTGCCAGTAAAAAAACTTCAAAAAAAGTCAAAAACAGAAAAAAAATGATATAAATTGCTTCAAAGCAAAGAGGCCAAACCAAAAATACGCAGATTTGACACTAATAGTTTTGTATTTTTTTCTGTCTTTTTTTTCACATTAGCCACTACATCAGAGTTATCTGCATCATAAATATTCCCTGATAAAACCATTCCAAGAACAATGAAGAATCGATTCATAAAATAATAAATGTGTTTTTCATTATTAGCAGTATGAAGTATTTGAAAGTCTTCCAATTTGTTTTATTCATTTGCTCAGTTTTCATCCTAATAAAATTGTTTTTCGCAGTTCAGTTTTAGATGAAAAATCTCTCAAGCAATTAGACTTCATTTCATTAAAATAACATATTTTGAATTATTTACACAAAAAAAGAACAAAACTCTACAAGTTAAGTAGATCACAATGGCATTGCACATATTCGATTGTGTACAGGCATGGCAAGAAAACCGGCGAAAACGATTCCGATCGTGTCGGAAATTGAAACGACACCCATTGAGAACTCTCGAGATTCCACGGGGATCTGTAACAAATTATTTTTATCAGGAAACTGCGCTCCATTGTTAAAACTTACCTCTCTATGAACCGCCCGAAAAGTGTTAACATAACTGGCTCCGCCCAGTAATCCCTCAAAGAAAATGATAAGGAAAGCCAGGAAAATATGAGGAAGGAAGGTGTAAATGGCAGTGAAAGTGAAGAATACAGCATTGAAAATTTGAAGAATGGCTAGAGTTGTCAAGTATTTGGTAGGGATTGAAATGTAATTGGAGGAGGATCTTGAAACGAAGACTCCCAGTTGATAAGTGACTTGAAACCAACGATATTGACTCTCTGAACTCATTCCGAATCCATGGGAACAATCGAATTCAAGAAGTTCTAGCTGGAAATATGTATGCTCTTTTATTAGAGGTTATTTGAACACTTACCAATCCCTGATTGATATAATACTCTGCCAAATACACCGATATCAATGGAATCATGTATTTCAACAATGGAAGAACCTTCTCCAGTTTCGTGAGTTCCCTTGAATCCACTTCCACTGTCTCCTGACTTTCGAGAAGACCTTCTGCTTCTTCCTCCTGAATTCTCCTTCCATCTGTCCTTATTTCTTCAGAACTAATCCATGTGGATGGTTGTAGAAAGTTCGCTCTATGGACACTTCTCGGAATTTGGAGAATTGACCAATAGGAGAATGAGAAGAGAATTGGAAGGGAGAGCATCACAAACATTGTATGTTTCGGAGAGATTGCCAGAAGTTTCGAGTCGGTTAGAAGAGCATACGTGGATGCACCGATGAGTCCAGCACCTCCAGTTCCAGATGACCAAGAGGCGACGACAGTTCTGAACGGAACTCTTTTAGAAGGGCATGTAGTGGATGGGTTACTTACGATGGATAATTGGATGTCAATGCCAGATACGAAATCTCTCCGAGTCCACTCCCAAAACTTGCCAACACGACTCCTGAATTACAATCTAGAGACCTCTAATACAAGGGCACCACTCACCAAAAAGTGCCAACCACGTGGAATCACTGATTCCAACGATCAGAAAACTGGCGGCTTGAAGGAACACCACTATCGAGTGACGAATTCTGAATATAGTTTGCTTTTGAAGATGACGGTTATCATGGCAAACCGACCCAAAAGGAACTCGATGAATGAACATTGGAGCCGTGATTTTGATAAGAAGAGCTGGAATAATATCAGCAAGGAGGACAGATCCAGTGGATAGGAAATGGCATTCTCGAGTGGTTACAGACGGCTGAAAGGGGTACTGTAGGATTACGGTATCCGAAGAGACTTATTCGAAAAATAGTCAAATGCTTGAGCTTTCAAACTCTGATTATCTACGAAAATGACTCAAAAACTCTCAAATTTATAGATTTTTCCCTAAACTTGTTTCTATTTTCTTGCCTTACCCGACACGGTTTTTCAATGTGAATCGCATCTTTCTCCAGAATATCCTTCGCCGCACTCAACATCACCACGTACGCGAAATTGTTGCATAGACCCAGGAGCCTGGAATTTGAAATGTGTTTCCTGGGGAAATACTCAGATGCTAGCAGATCTTTCACTATTTCTCAGTTGCTAGGAATTGTTCTTTTGCTAAAGTGGATCTGTTGCTATTTGACGTTTTTTCACATAGTTACGTGCTAGATTTTGGATCAGAAAAAAAATAAATTGAAGCTGAGAAATTGAAATTTTTTTACTGTTTCAAAAAAAGGTAACTTTTTGAAATCTTGAAAATTTTTTGATAAGAAGTTATCAAATCAAATTTGATGAACGTTTCGATCAACTTTTCGTTTTTTTTTCAAGTTTTTGGAATTTATGGGCATTCAAAACTTCCCTAGTAAACAAACACTTTGAAAATTCGAAGCCGAAGTTTTTTCCTAAAGCCCAAACCGATTTGTTTTTTTTTCGGACTAGCTTTACTACGAAAATTTCAAAAATCTGCAAAACTATTCACCAGAACGCCACCGAATTCCTGCTGGGACCCGTCACTCCTCCACTTGCCACCTCCATTCTGAAAATCATTTATCTGAAAGTTTTGAAAAACTTCAAAAAGAAAAATCACAACGCTTGAAAAATCGTCTTGAACACAAACACAATCACAACAATAAAACAATGACATCAATATATTTGTTTATATAAAATAAATAATTCACAGATAAGCAATTTATTTTTATAAAAATAACTAAACATCAATCTTAAAAACGCGGGAGTTTCAAAAAAGAGCAATAGGTAATGGGATATAAAAAAGTACACGTAAAACTGAAGAAACGAAATATTTTCAGCAAATGAATTGGTCAAGCAGTACGGGACGTTATGCCACTGGGAAGAAGTGAAACAGGGGGGACAAATGAGAGAATCTTCAATACAAACCTCAAAAGAAGGACACTCGGAATATGTATATATCAGTATTTACAACAACAAAAAGTCGAATGGAAATCGATAAATTCAGATAATCAAAGATTCTTCGAGAATATCTCGAACATATTCTCCATGATCTCTCTGTTCATCTGTCATTTGGGTGTTCCTTTTCCATACCGTATCCTCCAAATGACGAAGAATCGCCCAGACTTGACGGGTTGCTGTCTGGAAAAACAGAGGTATAGATGGTTTGGATTCCTAGGCCATATGTTGTGATTCCCGCATTTCTAGGAGAAATCCCTAAGGATTAGCATTTCCAGGAGTGGCCTAGATTCCTATTATTGAATATCTAGGTC
Organism: Caenorhabditis brenneri; assembly: GCA_000143925.2. Lineage (NCBI taxonomy): Eukaryota > Metazoa > Nematoda > Chromadorea > Rhabditida > Rhabditidae > Caenorhabditis > Caenorhabditis brenneri. The sequence goes on along the minus strand of GL379884.1, from coordinate 346,910 downwards.
ACGAAAACATGGCCTAACTTTTCCCGGATTTCTACTCCCCCTACTAGAACTGCACCCATCTCCTTACCACATCAACCATATCATTGTATGGCTCCTCCTTCTTCTCATAATACATTGCTCCACTTTTCAATTGATCTGCTGGAGTTTCAGCCAGATAGACGACCGTTTCGCAGCCCTGAAAATCTCAGAGATTGAACGAAAATTCCCTAATAGAAGGGCACCTGATCAAGAGTCTTGGCAACGAGCCAAATAATTGGTGCAGCTAGGGCTCGGAGAATCCAATGAGTCTCTCGACCCAATTCGGTTCCGTTGACGAATCCGGGACGAACACAGTAGACGCCGACGTTGTGTGGGGCGAGCATTCTGGAAATACCTTTATTAGAAAGGCATGGGAATCTACAGTAATCTGTAAACTGAAGGGGATTACAGTCGTTTGCTTTCCTATGCCGAAGAAGGTTTTTTACGACTTATCATTAGAATAAAAACTGGCTAAATTCAGGTCAAAATCCATCTTATTCGGAGCAAAGCACCTCATTTTTTCTTAGGTTTTTGACGCAAAACTATCAAAAAATTGTCTCCGAAATTATTTTTCAATTTTAAAAACGTGGTCACCTCCCATATATTCTTATCTGTCCCCGAAACCCGATTTGCGATTTTTAAAAATAAATTTGAATTTTCTAGAAACCAAAAACAGTTTGAAACAATCAGTCAAGTGGAATAAGCCGAAAGAAAGGAATCGAAATGTCCTCCAGAAGAAATCGTCGTCTTCGTGGTGCCACGTCTTCCAAACGTCCATGTCGTCATGCTTCTGAGAAGGTGAGAGCTCTAACAGCTAGAAAATAAGCGCTAGAGAAGGATAGGTTGATTAAGAGCTCCCAAGCCGGTGCATCCAGGTTAGAAGCTGAGCTGTTTTGGATCCGCTGTATATTTTTGCCGTATCTTCGGCGCTCTAGCCATATGCTTCAAATTGTCTCCGCCCCTTTATTTTTCCCGACGCTTCGGCAAACTCAGTACGAAGGAACTCGCGCTCCTACGCTATCATCTTGTCTTCGTCCACCTCTCCATTCAAATCTTCTAACCACGCGCTGACAAGTCTTTTCCATAGTATTCCGTTTTCAGAAGCTCACGTCAATCTCCTCTGCTTCTTCCAAATCCTCTTCTCGTGGCTCCTCTTCAAGCAATCGCTCTTCCAGCAGCCAATCCTCATATCTCTCATCCGAGAGAACCGAAATCTCGAGCAGCAAATCGATTGGATCCGTATTAACAGTGGGTGCTGAGTGTAATGTGATTGCACCGGATATGACAATAAACGACGGAGATCGAAAAGCGGTTTACGAGTTGGCTGATAAGGGAAAACTGGTTGTGATTCATCGAACCGACGGAACAATGATCTATATGCTTCGTTGCGTCGACGGAAGACGTGTTTATATTGAGAAGGGAAAAGAGGGAGCATCTCTTATGTTGACTAATCCGAGAGGCCACATTATTAAAGTGTTGGCTGGACAATACTAAAAGAGACTCCTCTCTCGTAGAGAAAGAACGAAAAAGAGGATGAAGAATCAAGTCATAGAATCATAAATCTCAGTTTTTTAGAAGTTTTTTATTGAATATAAACTAGTAGTTTTATCCCGATTTCTTGTTGAACTTCCAATGGCTTTTGGTGAATTTTCTACGCGCCTCCGGCGCTTTAGCAATTCATCCAAAATAAGACAAAAAATTTGGAACGCTTCACGAATTTGCGTGTCATCCTTGCGCAGGGGCCATGCTAATCTTCTCTGTATTGTTCCAATTTTAGTATATGTTCTCGGAAGAACGAGATACTTGGAAAGGGTACCCTGTTATATAGGGGGTACCTACACAGCAGCAGACACCTCCCGGGTTCCGCCTCCCGCTATGTTTTGTGTGTAGGGGGCGGGGTCTGGGGGAAGGGAGCCCGTTTGAATAGAATATTTTGGATTTTGATCATCACCAGGGCTGTGAAAACAAAACGGGGAAAAACTCACTTTGAAAGAGCCACCGTGTACAAACAATTGGCCAATTTACTGAATGCATACGCCTGTTTTGCATTGTATTCGTAGGTTTTTTGTCCGAGAAGCTTCGATACTTGTGGGATCGCTTCTGCCTGAAATCTTCTTTGTAAAAGGGGCTAGCCTCAACACGGAAAAGCAAGTTTTTTTCAAAATGTTTTGCAAAATAACTCAAGTAACGAAAGCTTCCCAAAATGAACTTCTAGAACCTACATTCTGATATAATCCACTCGAAACAACAATAACTCTCGATTGAAAATCGGGTCGATTCGTTTTGAGAAGAAGTGGTAGAAGACGTTCAACAACCACATAATGCCCAAAGACGTTCGTCGCAAAATGCATTTCAATTCCGTCAACTGACAACTCAAATGGGACGCCCATTATACCGGCATTGTTTATGATGACGTGGATATATCTGAACATTTTCGAGATTTCATCAGTGAATTCACAGATTGAATTGTAGTTTGTCACGTCGAGCTGAAATCTGGGATATTGGATCAGGAGGTGGTTTCTCCGATGGGGTACCGTATAAAGATGAATTCGTTCCGATTCTTTTGGCACTTGATCTTGATGAACATCCGTCAGAAGGCTCTCCACTGCTCGGCGGCCACGAACCTTTAACAAGTTTTTGTAATTTGGTGTGATGGTGTTTGCAGGCCGAGCACTAATTTTCAAGACAGCATTCAAAATTCAAGCACAAATTCTAGGAATCTGATGCTTCGGCCGTTATCAACCTATTTTTTCTGCTTTTTTATTGTTCAGGGGTCCATAAAATCACTGTAATTTGTCGTGATGTCTGGCGTAACGATACAATTCAAATTTTACAAAGATCTTAGGTATTCTGTCTTGATTTAGCTTGTTCTATTCACTATTTGTTCATCTTTAAGTTTATTAGAGAGTCTGTAGCCTGACATGATCGTGTTTGAGAGTTTTGCATTCTATCCTACGACAGAATATCGCTTTTTGTTTATTTTTTCTTTTGGCTATTTTTCTTTTGGCTTTCCGAGTTTCCTGTGAATTACCTCATCTCTACACGTCAAAATCACGGTGGCACCCTTCTTGAACAGTATTTTGGCAGTGTGAAGACCGATTCCGCACGTCGAGCCAGTCACCAGAACGTTCAGCCCTTCCATCTGAAGAAAAGATGGGGGGAAACTGAAAATATCGAAAAAAAAACCTAGAGAAATATATGGAACAGTGACCAATAAAATCTTACAACAAAAAAAACGGAAAAACAATCGAAAAATCTTCATTATGATACAAAAACCCTATCGAATCGACTAGTTAATTTCTCAGAAAACGTACACACCCGTAATAATCCATTTTGCACGAGTTTCACTTTTTGTTACAGGGAAATACTACACCTAAAAATACACAAAATTCTAATGAAAAGACATAAAAATCGAATTATTCATTCATCTGAATCCTGTTGATTTCTCCATTTATTCCTCTCTTTTTCCTTCTGTTCCTGTCGTTTTTCCTTGAGACTTCGAATATGATCAGCGTCTTGGAGGGCTCGGAACCAACTGAAAATACAATGATTTTGAAAAGAAAATGTGTTCTTTTAAGTGTATTACCGATACTCCTCTCGAATTTCATTCGGATTTCTTTGCGCTTTGCTCTTCCAGATCTCGTCGACGTCCGCTTTCAGCATACGGCCAAGTTCAGTTACCTGGAACAAGAAAAACGGTTTGAAATGAGCTTTAGATTCTGCTGATCTTTAATTTGGGGTGTTTAGAACGGGAAATCAAATTTCAGGGTTTTATGAACTGTTTTCGATGTTTTTCTGATAGTAATGAGTATTTTTTTTAGCAATTTTTATCTAAAAAAAGATTTTTTCCATTTCTGAACTGAATTTGAACCTGTTTTTCTATTATGCCCAGGAGAAATAGTCATCTGCCCAGACTCCGCCCCCTACACACAAAACATAGCGGGAGGCGGAACCCGGGAGGTGTCTGCTGCTGCTCAGCGAATCGCTGCGAGGAAACAGCGGCGGAAGTCACTAGGAAAAGTCCATAATAAATTATGAACATTCCAGCCTATAGGCACCATAAGGCTGAATAGTCACGCTACAGCCATACTGCTCACGACAAGTACACGGGTGGGTTTTCTTTCAAGAGCCACAAGAAGTTATGAACAAAGAGTGATGTAATCAGACTTGCATTTTTAAAAAGATCACCTAATCACTCTAGCTAAAATGTTGATTTAGGAAGATCAGTCCAGACAAAACCAATAAACCAGGCAAGACATGATGGTGGCTAGCAAAAATACAAAAGTAAAAATGAAGATAAGCCAATGGATCTAGATTTATTATCGAGGGACTGAATGCACACAGCAATGATGGAAGGATAAACATGATGCACAAGTATCTGATTTCTGCAACTGGGATGGCACCCTGAACGGAGATGGGACAGATGCTATGTGATAAAGACTTATGGTTTGGGTTTTTGG
>GL379884.1:290065-318093 GCA_000143925.2 Caenorhabditis brenneri | reverse complement strand
CAGACTTGAGAGAGTCTTCTTTGATTTTTAAAATAAGATGGGAGTGGTTCAAACCTAGTGTCGAGGGCCGGGAGAGAATTTTTTGGAGAAATAAAAAAAATAATGTAATTCAGATCAATCTCTCCGCTGAACTCGACTTAGTCGGGTGCGCAACCCCTGAGGAAAGCATCAAGGATCTGCATAATCGTAAATGACGGATTTCGTAAGGATCTTAGACATTTCTAAGAATTCTGGATCATTTATGAGATTTTAAAAAAAGTTGTCAACTGCAAATTTGTTCCAAATTTAATTTCAAAAAAGTTTGCAGTTGACAACTTTTTTCTAGCTCTGCCCACTTTTGAGATATCTTATTTGGAAAAAATTCTGATTCAGCATAGCGCTGAAAAAGCACGTGAACAAAAAAGATTATTTTAAAAACTACCGGATAATCTGACCATGAAAGTTCTATTAGCCCTGACCAGTAGCCTAATTTACTGGACTCCTTCTCTTGCTATAAAAGAATTTTGCTTTGGGGGAGAACGTATCGTTTGTTAAAAGAAGAAGAACTCCGGATCAACTTCAACAAGCAACTATGACGTCACTTGTTATGAATCAGTGAGTATCTTCAGGTTAAGAAAAGTGAATTATGATAGATTTACAGATTGCTGAATACGGATTACAATAAAATTGAAGAAATGTAAGTTCTGAAAGAGACATGGGAGAAAAGGAAACTTCTCTTTTCAGTGTTGAACAATTAAAGAATGACTGCTTGGGCATATCAGGTAACAAAGAGAATGTTTTCGGTCTTCCAGTCTCAAAGTCTTCAGACATATGTAAAAAAGCACCAGAGGATCTTATCAAAGTATGTAAAACAGAACCAAATAGCAAGTACACTGAGTGTGAAACAAAAGTTTACGAAGCTGTTGAAAGGTACTGCGAGATCGATGAGCAGGGTAGGTCTGCAGTTATTTCAATAACCTATTCCTTAAGTATTTTTTCAGCTTCCGTCTGCACAAGCTTCCTAACGACTACTACCACTACAGCAGATCCCACCACAGAAGCCAGCAAACTTCCAATGTTCATAGGACTCATTGCAGGGATCATTTTCCTTCTTGCAGTCGGAGCTTGTCTGTTTTTTTATTGCCGAAAAAAGAAAAGTGGTGCCCCGGCGGAGGGAATGACTGGAGTCACTGTGGAAGGTGGTTCGAAAGGATCTTCGAAAGGAAAGACCACTGCAGCCGAAACCACGACCACTGGAGCCACTACTGTTAAAGGAACAACGAAGAAGGGAGGAGCGACTACTACTTGTTCTAAATATTATTTTCGTTTTGATAATAAAGTTTTTGGATTTTGTATTCGAATTGAATAGGTTTAAAATTTTACTTACTTTAATAGATCAGCTTTAAAAATTTCTAAACCTTCTGAGGCTACCCGTGTTATCCTAGGACAAAAACAACCTCCCCCATCCTCCTAAAAATGCACTTTACCACCAATTGAACAATTCTAATTTTCTTTTTTCCAAAACTTTACGAATCCTTGTTCACCGTTCCCCCTACCCCCATCAAAGTTTCCCCTTCTGTCTCCGGGTAATAAATTTCCACGTCATAAATCAAGTCAATCGGATGTGTGTTGTATTACAACACACTTCATTGGATATGTGTTAGGTGGATCTTTTCATGTTCACACATTCTAGAAAATGGGTTCTGGATGAAATTATGAAAAGGGAGAAGGGAGGAGAAGAAGAGGAGGATAGGATCCAAGGAAAATATTGAAACATTTCAGTTATGATTTTGAGGAGAGATAAGGGATTTGGCAAGTTTTATGATTGAAACAGCTCTGGAAATAAAAATTTTCAGATTTTTCTGAAAAGAAACTGAAACTTCCCGAAAACACAGTTTTTTTGTAGAAAAAAAAATGGTTTCAAGAGAAAATCGGAAGAAAAGTTAACAGAAATGGGAAACTTTCTCATTTTTCTAAAGCCTAAACTTTCAATTTTTGATTGAATACACAAAAATCGTACTGAGAATTTGAAAACTACGTTTTTGTAAGACTCAATTTTTGACAGCATTTTTTGATCTACGATTTGAATTTCTAGAGCCTCCGATTATTCAGCTCTCAAGAGACCGAAGACTTCAAATACTGATTTTTAGGATTGATGGTTTCAGATCCTGTTCCTTGAAAATTCCTATATTCAAGCTCCTATTTTCCAAAAAACGAAATCCATGAGTCTCCCCATGACCCCATTTCCCAAAAGTAGGCCTAGAAACTTTTGTAGCCCTCCCTCCTAATTCCAGAAAAGTGAATCCTTACCTTGTGAATGTACTCGATCAAAAAAGATCCCGCAGACGACAACCACAACTAGCACCTTTTCGATCATAGTAGTGTGGTTTTAGTGGGCGAGAGGAGACGACAAAAGTTTGACAAGCGCCGGGGTCCCGGTCGGGAGAAAATGCCGGGGAAAAGGGAGAGAAGAAGAGAAGGTATTGCGGGAAGTTCTCTCTGTTTCTCTCATCGTCTCTTCTGTAATCCTATACTATTTCTCAGAGAGTGACTCTCTCTTCAAACCGCGCAACTTCTTCCTGTTACACTCATTCCCCTCTCACCTTCTGACCTTTTCTCTAACCGTCTCTTCAATCAGTATACTATTTCTTTGATGATTGATAAGTGATAAAGGGTCATCATAACTTCTGAGACAAAGGGAGAGACAAATAGTAAATATTTATCACCGAATTCATGGGAGGTTCAACAATTTTCAAGGGGGACAATGACCCGTGAGCAATAGGGGAGTACATGTAAAAACAGGAAAGTGAGCATGGGAATAATATTGGGTTACTGTAGTTATGGAGCTTCCTAACTTGGTTCGGAGTTTAGATATCAAAAAACTGCTAACTAACAATATTTTGAGCATGCAATTTTGCACATTTCATTAGTTGAACACTTTTTTGTAACGTTTCTAAGAATCGAGATATGAAGCGCTGACGTTACCCCCCAAAGCTGAGAGCCCAGCCAGTTTCCAAGCTTCAGTAACCCTTCAATTCTACCAACTAAAAAAGTCTATCAAAATATACAGACATGCAAAAGAGTATCTATCTTTCTTCAAAATCGTCCTCTCTCTTCCAAACTATCATATCCATGGTTACGGTAGCTCGCATTACTTGATCCATTCGGTGTGGGCGGTTCAATTCTGACGGATACTGTAGGTACTGGTGGAATCGGACGGTGTTCAGGAGGAGGAGGTTCCCTTGGTGATGGAGATACGGAGGATGGAGTGGGGACAGATGGATCAACGTCTTCTAATTGAAGAACTTCATCTTGTTCTTCTTCCTCTTCTATGTGATTGGGATCTCTTCGATGGGTATGGGAATGAGTGGGTGACACTTGGGAGATGGCACCGACCTGGAAAATGTGGTGATTGCAGACTTAGCACTGTATCTTACGACAATACACTTACCTTTGCACCTCTCTTCCGGTTCGTCATATATCGATAGGTGGTTTGACCAATTTTAACTGCAAATTATATTCAAATTTTAAGTCCAATGCAACTTCGCTCTATTGAGAAACTCACATAATTTGAAATGAAATTGCAATAAATGAATAGTTGTAGCGGCTAACATTCCATAAACCACGATACATATTAACAAACAGAATACCCAGACGATCTTCTGCCAATCTGCTAAATAAATATATTTAGGATTTTAAGAAGGCAGATTAAGATTAATGTAGTCTATCCTCTACAATTACAGTAACCTACACTTACCCCATTCCTGTATCATCTTTATAAACGTTGGAGATTCGGCTGACACCAACCAGTATATAAACAACGCTAGGGAAACGAGAGAAGAGACAAGGGAGAACGTGGAGACGCAGACCACCAGAACGACAAATGCCCTGCAATAAAAGCGCTGTTGCCTCTAGAAGTTCTTATCGCATCGGTGGTTCAGTGGTAGAATGCTCGCCTGCCACGCGGGCGGCCCGGGTTCGATTCCCGGTCGATGCAATTCTTTTTTTTCTTTTTGCAACTTACCTATAATTCTTTCCACCAATACAGTTATTGAGCCAAACACAGTGATGATCAAAGTCATCAATACAAAAGTTGCATCGTTTACAGTGTTTTGTCTCTCGAAACGTTCGAACTTCACATATTGTACAAAACGAATTGACTATCACATGCTTCCCCGCTTCAGCTGTATACGGTTTACGAACAAATTCTGGAAAATTAGAATATAATGGGATGCCGTTATATTAGAGGAGACTCACTATCACCCTTAACTTTGCTTTTCAATTCATCTGTTGCGGGCTCATAAACTGTCATAAATATCACTTGAATATAGATTATTGTGTAGAGAATCGGAACCGCTGAAAATACAAGAGAGATTAGAGACGCAGACATCCAGACAGTCTCGCTCTCTGCGTCTCATTTTATCATTGAGTTTGCGTCTGCCCCCTTCCTTTTTTCGGTTTATCCAGAAATAATTTTGCACCAGGTGACATTTTTCATGGATACAAAATGAAATTTTTCTTATTTTTCGGGATGTTGTGACGTCAATGTGCAGCAAACCTCCTGATTTTTTAGAAGTAATTTTTATTTTATTTTTAGGAGTTTCTGATTTTTCGTTTTCGATTTTCCGAAATAATTACTTTTCTGATTCCGAAATTCTTAAAAAAGGGTCGGGAAGAGAAGGAAATCCGAAACTGTTCTAAAAATTACAGTTTCAGAATTGATTCGAAATGGAAATGGAATCAGGAAAAAATGACCTGCTTGATGTCTTAAAATCCTAAAAAAACGGATAAAATTCTCAACCGGAACACCAGAATTATTCGCTCAATGCTCAAAAAGTTTTATCTGAATGTTCAGAAAAAATTTCGAGTTATTTGAACTTTTACTGATTGATGAGCTAAAAGTCGTATACTGGTAAAATCGATTTCGAGAACTTTGAATCAACTTTTCCACTTGGCGAGAAACAGTGTCAAATTCTAGCAGATTGAGATGACTTTTCGACCATATTTACATCCCCAAATGGCCTAGCTCGGTACTTTTTTAAAAATTGAAACTGTTGGCTCACAAAATTTTCAAAAGGTAGATCTCGGTGAGTTTTACACGTCCGGAAACTTAGCATCACCGTCTGAACAATCTGGGCTGCTACAGTGTCCCGGTTCACGCAACCGGAACGATTTTTCTCATCGAGATCGACATTTAGATATGGTTGAGAGCTCACAATTTCTTTTCTGAAGCTAGTCATGGCAGAGCCCGGCACCGTCTCTTTCCGAACAGACCTCCGACAACTAGATCATCTCAACCTTCAAGGCCTACTTATGTTTTTTCCTCTAGTACAGTACTCTTCCTGCTCTCCTCTCAAAAGTACATAACCCCCTAGAAGTCCCTCTGTCCTTTCTGATCATTCTCTGAGCCCATTCCCCTTCACTGCTCTTTTTTCCATCTGATTCTAAGAATCTTCTCCAACTGTCTCTATTTTTTCCCTTCCTTCTCCCTCTTACATTTGAATATTTCTAGTTGAGTAACCAATGCTAATGAAGCTCTCAAAAGAGAGTGTGAGTAGGAGTATTGTTGACTGCGTCTTCATTTGGGAAAAATTGAAAGATCGCTGATAATTATGACAAATGTGCCCTTAGAACCCCTTAATTATAGTCACGAGTTGACAAATGTGGTTTTAGAGGGAATTTGAAACTGAGAATTATCATAATTTGAATAAGAGTGTGAGTCAGTTTGATCTTATGAGGTTTTTTATATTTTGATCTCTTCAGGAAATATCAAAATGATGTGAACTTTTCTTTTCAATAAATGATGAGGAGGGGTAAGGTAGCTGGATGTAAGGAACAAGAAGATTTGCGCCGCTTCGCGGCTCCAATCTTCTTGCTTCACACGGGCCGGGTGAGTTGGAAGATGTCAATCGCAATAGTGGTGTTTTCGAGAAATTTAGAAATGATAATGGTGGCTCCAAATGGAAAATGAAAAAGATGGACATCACCGCGGTATAATTCTCTTTCGGAATGTCAAAGTTTCATGAAAATTGGTCCAGTAGGAGCGGCGCTAGCATCGCGGAAATACATACAGACACACAGAAAGCGGTGATTGTTAATAGTAAAGATGATAGGGTACTGTAGTCCTGGGAATGGTATTTTGGATTACTGTATTATGAGATGAGCTGGAAACTATTAAGAGAGAAGTCGGGGTGTCTGAGAGGGCCGAAAAATGACTTGGTAGAATTCCTAAAGGCGCAGCTTACTCCAGAGTACGGTATCTAGAAAAGAGGAAGAGTGTAAAGTTTGAATGTATCATCAATTTGAAGGCGCAGAGCAAATGGGTTATGGTACTCCGACATTACCTTAGATTGCGGTAGTTTTCATAGTGAAAACAAGCGCAATCTAAGGTAATAGAGGCCCACCTTATCCACCATTCCACTCCTGTTGACCCCTTTGATGTACCTCTAATCAACCCACTTTCCATCCCCGTTTTCTAAGAATTCAGATGATATTTAGAGACACCTGATCTAGACAAAATAACAAGTCAGAAGACGAAGAAAACAGTCTGATTTTCAAATCTCTCGAGATTTTGCATTCGAAGAGTTCTTTGTCTGAATTCGTGATCATTGTTTTGCTGGTATAGGGAAGAGGAACTTGTTGGAAAATGGAAGCAAAAGAAGGCACTGTATGAGACAAATATGACATCAGAAATTTTTCGAGTTTTGAGCGGGAAACTGTGGAAAGATGGGCATTATTATAGGATTTCGATTTTTTCGATTTTCCAATCAGACTTGTGGTGTTTCTGAATGGTTTTTTAGCTCTGTTTCGAGTACTTACCCCTGATTTTTTCCATGTTTCTCATGCACATACTCAGCTTCTCACATGCCATTTTTTATTTGTCAATGTTTGGTTTTTTGATTTATATTTCCGAAAATCCCAAAACTTAAAAAAATCGTTTCCTAGAAAACACAGGGTTATGTAACATTGTTTTTTGGAAAGTTTCAATAATAAACTTTCAAAATGAAAAGATTGTGTGTGTAGGAGGAAGGAATGGGCAAGAATCTGCTTTTAGCCAAGGATCAATGGGATTAGAAGGAGGAGATCAAAAGCTGAAGAGGGAGAGAAGAATCAGAACCACCCGGGCAAAATGAGATGGGAAAGAAAGCTTGGATACAAGCGGGGTATGGGATCTAGGCAGATAAATTGGGAGAAAAGGATTTCTTTTGAGCGAAAAAAATTGATGTCTTTTTCCTATTTTTGTTCCCCAGCTACGGGTTTTACTGTCTGGGACTAAATTTGATGGCCTAACTTTTCCTCTTTCCTCAAGGACTAGAACTCTCCTAGACCCTCCAATGAACTTTGGAATTCCATGCGAAAAACCAGACAAATGCTCCAAATACTCTTTTCGCCCAAATTTGTATAATCCCAAATCTACTAGACCCTAGAATCCCTTTTTGTGACCTAACTTTCCCCTCTTCCTCTTGGTCTAGAATTCCCTTGGTTTCCCCTTCCCCGAGTCCAACAAGATCAATAGATTACCTCATTTTTGATCACTTGATATAAACTAAAATCAACTTTTTTCTTCTGACCTAACAAGGAAACACTTTTCTCCAAACAACATTCTCTTTGATTCCCCATGTGGGAGGATATAAGTACATGGATACAGTAGGAAGTCACGTACCCTATCCCGGGGGACTGTTCAGTGTCAGGTGGAGGAATGAAGAAGCTTATTAGTTTTCGTAATAAGGGAACAGAACACAACACGTTTCCGTTCAAGATCAAACAAGATCATTGTGGCCTCTAACAGAACGGCACTGAATTTTGAACATTCAAACTCATAGAATAGTCAAATGGAAAATTGAATCAAGAAATCAACTTTCCCAAGTCACTACAACATATACAAAATACGTCATTTGAGAAATAAGGAAAGGCTTGAGAAACTTCAAAAATCCAGAAATAGATGGGAAGGAAAACGTGAGGATCGGTAAGGAGCGTGATTACAGAATGAGTATCGAATGGAAAGGCACCTAGGAATTTGAATTGCTCGTCATGGAACTGTAGAATGATGTATAGGAAAAAAATTTTGTAGCCAATGGTACACCCAGGACCATTTTCATAGCAGTATATCTTGATTGTCGTTAGAGTTATCAAAAGGTTTTTAACTAATAAAATGTTCAAAATGTTATGATAAACATTTCTCTTGTTGACCACATTTTCAAATTTTCAAAGGCAACCGAGATATACTGTTCTGAACATGAGGGTATACTTTTATTGAAGGGGTTACGGTAGGCTTATATAAGCCATTATTGTGGTTTCCTTTCTTTGAAACCTTTAAACACGGGGCACTTGTGTTATCTCAGATCAGTTGATCATAATGATTAGTCCACGAAATAATTATGCGAATCCAACTAGAAAAAAAAGAATTCAGAATGTTTTTCATGGGTAATTTTTGAGACAGTAAACTTTGTAGATCAAAATATCCCTTGGTTCAGAGCTGTAGCAGCGGCGCCAAAACTCAGGCTCAACCACCGTGCCTAGATTTTAACTACTCCAAACCCAGGTTCATGCAGCTCCAGCTCAAAATATGACACGTCAAACACGGATACAAGCATCTCCGAGCCTAGATCTCAACATCTCCGAAAAACCAAATCTTAGCAGCCCCAATCCCTAATTCTACCAAATTTAGTTACTTTATACCTTTTCCCAGGTTCACCTGTCAATGATTAAGTGCTGGTTGATTGTGTGGTCTATGGACTAAAGTTGGATTTCTAGGCCATTGTACAAGCAAAAGTTCAAGTCTAACAAACTATGCAACCGGAAATAACAGGAGGGCAGAAAAACATTTGGGCAGAAATGTTCTTTTGAGAAGGGGTCATAAAGGGAAATATAAACAAAACACATATCAAAAAAAATTCAAAAACAAAATATTTGAAAACGCGCTCCATTGGTAATTGAAACAATTCAAAAAATGAAACTAACCACTAGCCAAATACGGTGTATAACACGGCCAAACTGCATAGAAAGTGATAGGAATCATGACTGCCGATAAAACATAGCTAAAAACTTGATATCTTCCAACGCCGGATCGTAATAGACACATAATTGTAGTTGAAGAGAGTGTTTTGAAAATGGAAGAAAGCACAAAATGCGTAATACTGAAGAGAGAGAGAATAGCAGAGCTCAAGAGAGACTCCGCCCCATTTCTCGTTTTCTCTGATACCTCTTCAGTTGTCATGGAGACTAAGAAGCAGCTGCTGGCCAAGAGACTTTTGACGTCAAATTCTTATGCTTTTTGGGAGCACGAAACAAGGATATGAAGAGAAAGAGAGAGGGAAAGGGGGAATGAAATTTTGGATTTTGGATTTAATTTATTTTGGAGGGAAAATAAGAGTATGGGTGGTCAAAAAATGGGAAATTGAAGTGGATTTGTATTCTGTTTTCTTAGAATCTGAGGGAAGAGAGTCACTTAGCTTTTAACGGATTTTGGCTAATCTTGGGTTTTTAATCCTAGATTTGCACTTTCAATCTCAGATCATTGAAGGGTTCTGCGCCTCCGGCGCATTCGCCGCTATTGAATCCGCTCAGAAGACCGACATTTTTATCGTGTTTTCGTTCAGTTTTGTGATGTTTTTACCATTTTACTCTTCAGAATCTGAAGTTTCCCAGCTTTTTCTTTTGTAAACTCAGAATATATTTATTTTCAATTTGAACTTGCATTGTTTTGAAATATAAACATTCATTTTGATAATAAAGTTGCTCACAATAAAACAAGAAGCTTTTGAATGTTCAGGTATCGAGCTAAAAAAGAGAAAATTGTTGCAAACAGTAATTGTTTATAGTTTTCTTGAAGCGTGCTGAAACCTACTTTCAAAAATGAGCATGCGCCTTTGATTTTGAAGCTTTCTGGTATACGGTTCTTTCACTTATTTCATGTGATTTTTCTTGAGAATTTTTCGGTGGAAAGTTAGCTTTTTTTTAAATTATTTTTGCTCATTTTTGAATAAGTTTCGTTTTCAAATTGGAATAGGCAAATTCGGGATTAAACCAATTACTTCTATCCTTACCCGCAGTTTTTTTTTGTTCAATAGTTTTTTTTTCAATTTCCGGAATCATAAAAAAATATTGTTTTCTCACCAAACTTTAAAACAACATATTTTTTGCAACACTAATTTCAAAAAACCGGTTGTTCCCCTATTCCTTTCGCCTATTAGTTCCTTTCCCACCAGAATCATGTTTAAAACATAAACAAGTCATCTTCATCACGTTTCTTCCCGTCGAAAAGTATACAACCAAGTGGTCCATTTCGATAGATTCGTTTATCCAGAAGAGACGCAGACATCAAAGTTGCTTGCGCTTTTCTCGTCAGGCTTCCCGAGGCGGCGCCCTTTTCCAGTATTCCTTCTGGTTTCTTTTGCTGAAAAACGAGCTGAAAATGAAACGGTTCTTCGACTTCACATTAATCAAGTAATTCAAAAAACGATAATTAATTTAGTTTTCGTGTTTTGTCCCCACTCAAAACGAATTATTTTTGAAAATAATAATGCATTATCCGTGATGTAATTGTTGTGTTGCCTCCTGCACTTATTCTTTTTGCTTTTTATGCATGTAGATTCTAGAATTCTTTTAACTAAACATTAAATTTCAATAAGAAACGTTCAGAACCCTCTGGGCCGCCCGTCTCCAATCACTTTTCCAATCGATTTTCGGCGGAAAAGTCAAAAGCATCGAGAATCCGGTTCAGATTCTCCAACAAAAGTCAACTAGTCAGCCGATAATAAAAGCATCGATTCCAAGTGGTTCAGCACCGATTAAAAGGGAAATGCACTCGTCAACTGTTGCCAAGGCTGTAAGTTTTTAGTTTTCACGAGAAACTCTAAATTAAAACAGTAAAACCAAAAAGACTCATGCAGAAAACCCTATAAATTGTCATAAATTCGTGGAAAAAAACTTTTCAGAAAGTGTTAATTTTTCAATCTGAATTTAAACTTTTATTGCAATTTTCTGTCTAAAAATGTTTCCTTTGCTGACTGCGTTCTAAATAAATTCCCATAAAAATTTTTCTAATTACAGGCGACATTCCGCAAACCGATGATCAAATTCATCGGCGCCCGTCTTCCACGTCCATTCTTCGATGCGAAATCTCTTCCACCACTTCAAGTATCCGGAAACTTCTCAGCTCCAGTCACTTCTTCTCCCTCTCCTTCTGCTCCATCAACTCAGACCGCTTCTTCAATTGGGCCAGTCGGAAAGATTCCACGTGGACAGGGAATCGAATGGACTCAACTTCCACACAGATTTCAGCGGCAAGGAATGTCCGAAGAGGAGTGTGAGGCTGTCAATGTAAGTTTCGTTCGAAGAACTGCTTCTATACTAAAGTTCAAACTCTAATTTATTAATTTCAACGAAAAAACTCTTTGCCATTCGTCAATTTTCATTTCGAATCCCATTTTTGGCATAAGCTTTTTAGATTTTTTCAAACAAAAACTACTGAAATAGTGCCTTTTTCAATCTCCTTTTTCACAGATTATCAGGAAAAATATGTGGTTTTATTAGAACTTGATCTTAAAATGCAAATGTTAATTTTCTTCCGATCAAACACAAACACTGAAAATGTGCAATTTTCACTGTTCTCTGTAAGAAAACACCCACATTTCCTGTAGTACTTTCCTCGTTTCCTCTTATTTTTCCTTATGAAACTTTCCCAAAACCACCAAAAAAAAATACCAATTTCCTGTTTTTCACCAAACCTTTTTCAACTTCTTTTCCCTTTTTCTTCGTGTGAAAAATACGAAAATACAACAAACGAAACGAATAATAAAGCTAGACCTCCCTGGGAAATAGCACACAAAAGTGGGAGACGCAGAGAAAAGGGACCCTCTTTTCCTAATGTTGCTATGGAAATATTTCGTTTTAAATTGTTCTTTTTCTTGCAGACTGGCTTCTTCTACAGGGGATAGGACGACCTCCTTCACTGGATTTTCAAAACTACGAAATTGGACATTTTTTTAATATAACGTTTCCTCTCTCTCCTCATCAACTCGGTTTATAATTAGTGAAAGATTTGAATAGTGAGAATAAATTTTTCAGAATTTTCTCTGTTTACTTTCTGTGGTTTCTTGTTCAATTGTTGCCTGTCAATATGAATATTGCTTGAAAAGTTAAAGTTTTCAGAGAACAAAAAAGCAAATTACAGACGGATTTCCCGGCTGAAAATGCGATAATATGCCAGACGAGGATACTAAACAGACATGGTAAGAGAAGGCTTTTTATAGAGTAAAAGTGTGGTGCGATGGATTTTTTGTGCAAAATGCAGATTTTCAAAAGACTTAATAATGAAAAGTTTCATAGAACAGTTCTGTTCGTTATATACACCTGTAGAGCCTCATTCGATTGTTCGAGACGAGTTTCTGGACTAGCATATTCAATCATAACGGTTTATTCCGAAACAAACGACTTTTGATGTATAAATTCTTTAACTTTCCGTACGATCAACTTTAAAATTGTAGAAATGAATAACAATCAATATTATTAGGTAGTTTTTTGAATGTAAATGATATGAAGAATCATTAGGAGTATACAGCTTCTAGCTTATTTGTTGTTAATTCGATAGTGTCAAAGTTATGCGATGTAACCTTCACTCTGTGACATGAACTGAAAAACTGCCAACCGATAATATAAAAATCGACACATCGTATAAATTTCAATAGTCATTGCTAAGCTTATTCTTGTTCTTTTGCTGAAAGGCACATTAAATCGTCTACATTTCATCGTTCTTCAGGTGCCAACTCGTCGTCAACACTTCCAATTTTCTGGCAGAACAACCGCAGTCACGAGCAGCCGATGCAATTCTTCCAAGGTTTTTTTTTCTATTTAATTGTTGCTGAATTAATATAGCTTATCATCAGTTTGAGTCTCTAATGCTTGTCGAAACCCCAATTTTTCAGTATAAATCGAGCTTGGACTGAAGAGGAGAAGCATGAGCTCATTGAGGCATTCGGACACAAAAAACGAACGAATCTGGCCAAAAGTGGAATCAAATGTCTGTTGTTGGGATTTGAGGGAGACCGTACTCAAGCGGATGTCATCTTCCTATGCCGCCTACTCGACCTAATCTTCACTCATTTTTCGAATGATAACGATCGGAAAAAAGAGAAATATGTGGTGAAGGCAGATGCAATTGCAACATTATGTCGGATTACACGGAAAAGGGTCTTCCTAACAGTAGATGTGACAGATGAGCCGGCAATCGATCCGTATTTAGATGAATTACTATGGAAATTGATGCATTCTATTGGGTTGAAAGGTGAGGATATTAACTGTTGTGAAGCGAAATAAGCCTCCCTATTTTTCCAAGTACATCAATCCTTATTCCAGACTCACGCGTAAATTTGAAAGTCCGAATGGGCGGTCTCGTCACTCCGATGTGCAAATTGTTCGTTCGAAAAGATGAGCTTCCAGAAGCATTCCTACCGTTTTTCATCAAGGCTTCAAGATCCCGTAAGCCACAACTTTGCACTAAAATTTTCATGTTCTCATTTTTTAGCCCGAAATGGTCAGGCAATCGGAAGGCACGAAGGATTTATGCAGCGACTTATGGCAAAGATCAAAATGTTGGATCCGTCGGATCAAACACCACAAGTTTTGTTGTTAGATAAACACCTGCAGTTGTTGTTCTTTACATTGAAAAACAGTGAGTTTTCAATCGAAAATACGGGTTCACCACGTACGAAAAAGCTTATGACCGTAATAATGTCTTTCTCGGTGCGAGACCCTAATTTAGTGGAAACCATAGTTGTCAAATTCCGGGCCGGCCCGGCAAAGCCCGGAAGCCCGGCCCGGCCCGAAGGCCCGGATTCAAAAATTTTTGAAATTTTCTCTGAAAATTTTGCATTTTTTCACTGAAACTTTATTAAAATTGATTATTATGCTTCAATAACCTGAAACTACCGATCTATTCCTGAATATACGCTTGGAGCATAAAATTTGGCATATTTTCTCGATGTTTCAAAATTTGGGGTCATTTTCCGGGCCTCCGGGCCGGGCCGGGCGGGCCGGGCCGGGCCTTCGGGCCGGGCCTTCGGGCCGTGACAACTATGGTGGAAACCCATCAAGAAGTTTTTCATTTTCAGAACGTACCCGCACCCACCTTCTCCGTGAGAATATCTGTAAATACCTTCTGGAAGTGCTCCGCCGTCACCTTGCCGCCTCTTCGAACTCCCGTCCCACCCGTCTTCTCTCTTCTCTCTTCGGAACTTTTGACAAGTCTTTATCAGCTGCACATACTGAAGTCGTCATTGGAACCATCGCAATTTTACGATTGCTGAGCAACTTTAGTATGTTAAAAAATACACAATCCTCAAATTAACCAGTAATCAGTGATTGCAGAAAAAGCAAGAGAAGAATTGAAGAATCTGCAAGTCCTGGAAATATGCTCCCGGGAGCTCAAAGAATTTTGGAGTGATGAATGGAAAACAGGACCCAAGGCTAGGATAGTGGTAGGTTATTTTTCAGAGCTAGATTGTTCAGTAAAGGTAGTCCCAAAGAAGATCAAACGACCGAATTTCTGATTTTCGGTCGTTTTCCTTGTGGGATTTCTTATAATTTCTCACGCTATTCATCACTTTTTCTATTCAATTTTTTCTCTCCCTATTCTTCAAAAATCTTTTTTTTTCCACGATGTTTTGCTAGTTCAATTTTCCTAGTTTTACGTGGATTTATTGAGCAGATAGAAAATCGGAAATACAATTATTCCCAAAAATTCAAAAAATGTGCTTCAACCGTGATAAACGTGGTTTCCAACGAAAGGCAACGCAAAAGAAAATCGCACCGGTTAGAGAGAAGAAAAAGGCGAAGGGAGAAAAGAAAAAGGTAAAAACAAATTGAGGTGATCTTCAAGAAGGGGTTTTGGTCCGAGAATAGTTTCATTGTTAAGATAATTTTGAGGTAATTTCAAATTTGACCTAAGAATCTGATAATTTCTAAATTGATTTTTTTTCTGATTTCGGTGAGCACTTTTCAATAATCGCTGAAACCTAGCTTCCCATTCTTTCGCTATGGAGCCAGTTATAGTCGATTTTTATGCTCTATTTCAAGTTTTGAGCTTTGAAATAACTGTAAAAAAGTGAGCTTCGATTTTTTGAGCTCATTTTTCATTTCAAACCCCGTTTTTGCCGAAACTCACCCCAAAATATTCCATTTTTTCATGGAAAAAGGTGTCAAGATTATGCTAATTTGAACTGACGGACACCCAATTTTCTCGATTCGTAAGACGACTGAAATGCTCTTTTCCCCTCTTCTCGATCACTCTTTTTATGTCTTTTACTTTCACTTCTTTTTCTGAAGTCGCCTAGCTTTTGAACGCCTTTTTCACTTTTTTTCGATGCTCATTTTATTCCTCAAAAACCAGCTCTCCCTGCTCTTTTATTAAAGGTTTTTGACCTCTGGTCTCCTGGTTTTTTTTTTCAAAAGAACAACAGAACATTCTCTCTTTCTACTGCTCATAAACTAATAAGAGGGGGGACACCTGAAAAAAATAAGAAAGAGAGGCAGAGGGGGTATTCAGGCACCCCCTGTTATTATTCTTTTTATTCTGAATCATTGAACCGTGAACACGGATTTCTTTTTTTGAGGTGGTGGTTGTCTGTCTTTATTTGGGGAAACAAATAGAGGTTCTTTCCCAGTTTTCAATCAGGGAATTCCTTATTTTATGGTTTGGTCGCCAGAGTTCTTTTCAGAGATTCTAATTCTAGCATAATCTTTTGAATCAAAGTTTTGATGCAATTTTCACGAATTTTGCTGGAAAAATATGATTGCGAAAATTCATGAAAATTTGATTTTTCAGTTCGAAAGAGAGCGTCCAAACTATATATTCAATTCATTTTCTTTGTGACTTTAAAACTAAATTTCAATTTCCTTCCAATTTCCGGAATGAGGTCTACGAAAGAAAGGTTCATAAGTTTGATGACGGAATTCATCACTTTTTCAATATGCCAGCCTCCGAAAAATTCCACACTTTATTCATTTGAAAAGTCAGAATGAACCCATGCACTACCGTCATTTTTCGATCTTTCTCCTTCCCATTTCTCAAAACCAAAATCTGATTTGACTTGATTAAATTTACTTTTTTTTCTACTCCCTGTTCTTATTTTGCTCTGCTCTTTTGGCTCACTTTCAGTTTTTTGTTTGAGTCAAAGCCTGCTCTGTCGAATCGAATCCAGAATTCTCTTCTTCAAAGTCATATGCATTTTTCTTCGAAAATTCGCAAAAACTATAAAAATTATAGTTTTCAACTTTGATTCAATTTCATTTTAGATCTTTGGAAAACCAAGTCTTTTTCTGATATGCTCAAAAACACGTCGTAAGATTTGATACCTGTATTTTTTGCGCGAAAGATCTTTGACTATGTTTGAAAATTCAGCAAAACTAGGTACCTCGTTGTCTAGTTTTAACTTCCGAATTCAGCCCAATTTAGCTAAGCTCCACTCTATTTTCTAAACAAAATATTGTAAGATATAGTGTCAAATCCGCAAGCACAGTAACTGGCACCATGACGTCAGACCACACAGAAACCTCTGAAACTTGACTCCACTGGTCACTAGAGACACTACAAAAGAGACGCTTCGTGCTGTTGAAAATCTCTTTCCTTGTTACAAAAACGTTTTCAGTGCTTGGTGTACCTATTGTTTTTCAACAGAGAGATCATTCTTCCTTCTTCTTGTCCCCTATCCCATTGCTCCAGTTGATCTCTCTCATGAGATTCTGTCTCCTCTGGAACACCACATGCTCTGAGAAATATGAAAGAAAGAGACTGATCTTTCTCTTGTTTTGAGGTGAAAAATATAGCAATTGGGTTGGAAGATCAAAGTTTCTTTCTCAAACAGAGAGAGAGAGTGACACTTTTTTTTATTTCGGAGGACATGATTTTTCTCGAGGTGAATCCTTTTTCATAGAGCTTCAAAAGCATCTCAAACGGAGCCCTTATATTAGAAAAGTTTGGAAATTAGAAATGCAAATACGCCCTATTGAGAAAGGGAAGAGTATCTGTAGAAAAAATTCTCATTAGAGCGCATCGGCTACCTCCCAGCTCAGTGACTAGGCTCCTGGAGCATTTCTTGAATTCAAAAAGCTCAATTGCTTTATGACTCCGTATCTCAATAAAATTGAAGAAAGCTATCGAATTTTCATTCTCTTCCAATAAAATCGGAATCGCGAAAAACAAAGAAGAACGGATATTTGATCAAGTTTTAGTTTTCCTTTATTTCCCCATTCCTCTTCTCCTTTCTCTGTTTACTCTAATTGATACACACACAAATTGGTGATAAGTGGTAAACCTCCTGCTTTTGATATTTTGTTGTGGTTGCGGGAGGAGCAGAAGGAGAAACTAAAAGTCAAGTGGAGTTCCTGAGTTCCGATTTTATTTTCTAACTTGACAAAAAAAGATGATGATGATGACGACGGTAAGGACTATAAAATAGTCTTGGAAGGGGGAGAATTTGATAGAATTCCTGGTTTTGAGCTGGATACTCTAATTGAAGGACACCTTGAGCTTTTGCGCAACTATTAAAACTGGTGGCTCCATTCCGAAAGCTCGAACAACTTTTATCAGAAGAGCACACATTCCCAATCTTGACAATACCTTCCAATGCTCTTCTATTACAGTAAACATTGCATTTTTACAGGACTCTCTCTCCGCTCTGTGCCTCCGTTGCATGTCCCCCCTACCGTATCCACTCGAGACTCGCCGCTTCCCAGTCGACTTCCCTCTTCCAACAGCCACTCCATCGACTCCTGGTGGTCATGGCCGAGTTCGGAATTCCTCTTCCATCAACATCTCCTTTGACAACGGAAGATCTTCGGATGAGGACAATATGGATGAGGAGGACGAAGCGTTCGTCCGAGACGATGATGAAGATGGAAAAGAGGGAGGAGCTTCGGATGACGATGAGGGAAAAGATGATGAGGAGACGAATGGAGCATTGCCAAAAACGACTCGTCTGAATCCGCAACAATTGGCGAAATATGCACCGTTCTTCGTGGAGAATGAGCAAGGAACACTTCAACCCACGTTTTCGATGATGTATCAGACGAACCAGGAGACATGGAGGACCACTTGTGAGGTAAGATTGGGGCCCTTGTATTAAAGAGAAAGCGTTGGGGGGAAAAGCTGTTTGAACAGTAACTCAGCTGGAGGGTGTCGTTCTATTAGAATACGAGTGATACAGTTTTTAGATTAAATATATTTTATTGATATTAAAAGATTGTTGAAACAAAGCAGTAATAAAGTTGAAAAAAAAGAGAGAGAGAGAGAGTGAAACAGACACAGACAGAAGTCTGTATGAACAGCAAAAAAAAACAGAAAAATCCATAAATTCTCGATCAGAAAATTTGAACCGTTGATCTACTCCAAAATCACATCATCATACTCGAAATCCGCCTGCGAGAAGTCGAAAGCATCCAGATCGAAAATCGCTTTAATTGGTTTCTCGATGGCCAGATTCTCCTTGTCTTCTTCTGAATTAGTTGTGGAATCGAAATACATTCCATCAACTGATCCCTCCTCAACATCGGTTTCCGGGTTCTCAGAATCCACTCCTTTGGATTCATCGGTTAATTGTGATTCCACATCAGAAGTTGGAGAATCCTCTGCGTCTCCATGATAGTCTCTTGAGGTCCATGGAACTGCATAGATCCCGGACTCATTATCTTCCTCATCGGAACAATCAGAACAAATCATCATCGTTTCATTCGCTGCCTCATACTCAGCCAAACGTCTTCTGACGTATTCTGGATCCTCCAGATCCACTGCCAACGGAACTTTGCATCCTCCTTCAGCCAGTGTTCTTCTGATCAAATCGAAACATGGTCTACAGGAGTTAGGCATCCAAACGCACTCTCCATTCTTATTCTTTTTCCAGGTGACCACGTTAATTTCAGTATGCTCTGTATCTACGATGGCTTTGACATAGCGGCCTGAATTGATGCAGGTGAATGCCAGATATGTTTGTTCCATTGGGACGGGACCAGGTGGAGCATTTCTGATGATGTCTGAAAGATTTAGGTTAGAAATCGGTATGGGTCAGGAATTCCAAAAAAAAACTTACTCAAAAGTTGCTCCATTTCCTTCTCTGATTCGCTATTGTATCCAGATGATCCTGGGGTGCCATCTTCGTTGATATCCGGTGTTCCGCAATCAGAAGAGTTATCAAAAAACGGGATCTGGTACTCTGATGACTCATCGAATTTATTCTCTGAATCTGCTGGAGTCTCTGTTTTCTCTTCAGTAGCTTCAGGTTCTGAAGCCACTGAATCCTTTTGCCTCTGTTCCATGAGCAAGGCCAGGACTCTCTCGTTCTCAGCGCAAACCTTTCTCAGCTGAGACAAAGTTTTCATTAAGAAAACGATGAGACCAATGGTCAAAACTCCAAGGGCCACAGTAAAGTACGGTGGGGAGAAGGAAACGAGAGGCATTTTTTGGGTTGAAAGGATACGAGAGGGGGGAGGTTTGACGACGTCTGCTCTTCAGATGAACTGTTGAGAAGAATGAGGAGTAGAACGATGGTACTGTGAGGGGGGAGTGAAGGCGTTGACTCTCTGATGAGTGAGCTCCTCTTGGGAAAACGAGGATTAGAACATTCTAGATGTAGGTCAGGGTAATCGATGACTACAGATTAAGGAGAGGAAGGGACCCATTCAAATTGGGTGGCTCTAGAAAAAATCAATACGGTCGAAGGAGAACTACTGGTTATGAGAAGAAGCATAGACTCCTTTAATAGAAGAGCATAGAATATCTTGAAAAAATGGGGAAGAGACAATCAAGAACCACAAAGAATCTCTAATAGACGGGCAGTTCATGAGAAAGAATTTGATGGGGGAGTGTCTTCAAAGCCGCTATTTCTAGATCGTTATAACCATCATAAATGTAACTTAAACCCCTTCTTTTCCAGAAAACCCGTCATGTTATGCCAATCCACCACCATCTCCCCATTGAAATGTTCAACACGCCCACTCGAGTCCGTGAGAAAACTGCAAAAACTACGAATAACATGAAGAAAATGATAATCGAAGAGTTGGATAAACCGGAACGATCCACAAATAATCAAGTGATTTTCGACTTGGACACTGCCGCTTTCGACGGACTTCCCGGTCCAGAACTACCGTTTCCGAGTGCAAATGTTAAACTAGACACATCGAAAGATCTCCAATTTGATAGCCGATTTGAAAGTGGAAATCTAAGAATGGTGGTACAGGTGGGAGCTCTTTTATTGGAGGGAGAGCAAGAATGTGTATTTAGGTGGCTCCAACTCATTATGAGCTCTTCCTTTCGCCCGATGTCAATCAATTAAGAGATCATTATCAGTGGTTTTTCTTCCAGGTGAATATTAATTTTTAGATTTTCTCTGGTTCCAAAATGTCTCGATAAACATGAATTTCCAGGTGTCAAATATGCGAAAATCTGTGAAATACACATTTGAAGTTGTCAATTGTTTGAAAACAAGCAGCTTGTATAGTCAAGGTGAGTGTCCTTTTATTAGGGGGATTTTGAGAATCAAGTAAAGTTGTTGGAGCTTAAATGCCCTCATAATAGAGGAATGAGCCCTCTTCAACCTGAAAATGCCCTTCTATTACAGGAATGCAACCAGTGATGTACTCGATGATGGAAGCCGCTAATGGATGGCGTCGTACCGGTGAAAACGTCTGCTATTTCCGTAATTTGTACATAAATGAAAACGAGGAGAAGAAGAATTTAGAGGAGCAGAAGAAAAAAAAGTACAGTAACCGTATCCCACTTATCTACAGTAATCCTTTTCCAGATACTATTACTCGATTCGTTTCAATGTGACATTCCAAAATACTGGTGACATTTGTTACATTGCCTATCACTATCCGTATACATACTCGTTCCTGAATGTGAGTTATTATCCTGTAATAGAAGAGCATCATAATCAACAAATTTGCAGTCATCCCTTTGTTTGCTTCGAAAACGAAAACAAGAAGGTGTGTACTGTCGAGAGGATGTCATTGGTCACTCTTTGGCTGGAAATCCCATCAAAATGCTCACTATTACCACGCCGGCCAGTGCAGCGGATATCGCGAATCGAGAGGTTATTGTGCTCAGTGCAAGAGTACATCCAGGAGAGACGAATGCCAGTTGGATTATGCAGGGTACGGTAGGAATCTCCGAGGATCTATAGTCCTCAGGTCACTGTAGCTATGGACTAAATTTATATTCGAAAAATGATCTTTATCAGAGCTCTCCAGCTTTTTTGAATTACCTTCCGTCCCTACAATGCACTACCGTAATCCTCTTATTCCCATATTTCCAGGAATCCTCGAGAATCTCCTTTGCCGTCAATCGAATGAAATGTATCGTCTCCGTGAGACATTCGTCTTCAAAATCATTCCAATGATCAATCCGGATGGAGTCATCAATGGATCCCATCGATGCTCACTGGCTGGAATTGATTTGAATCGTGTCTGGGATCGACCGAACGAGGCACTTCATCCGGAAATATTCGCATGCAAAGCGATTATACAGTACCTGGTACGGTAGATATTACTTTTGGAATTTGTCCGGATAACTTTCCGGATTACTGTATGTCTGAGTAGGAAAACCACGCTGAGATAAAATTATACCCACAAAACCCCTAATTGAACGATTTCCAGTGCGAAGTGGTGAACAAGAAGCCGTATGTCTATGTGGATATTCATGGACACTCGAAGAAATGGGACTATTTCGTTTATGGAAACAATGCTGCTGACTCGTGGAGAGCCGATGATCTTGTGGATGTACTTGGCACTGGACAACTGGAAGAGGAACAACATTTGGCATTGCCAAGGGCTTTGGAAGTGGTGAGCAATAGTCACTTTTGAACTATTTCAAATTGTTATGGAACCACTCTTTGATATTAATAAAAGGGCATGATTTTGGGTTCTAGGAGCTCGAATTACTGGATTTGAAGCTCGCCATGCCCTTATATTAAAGCTCTTTTTCCAGACATGCGCTGGCCGCTTCAACGCTTCCGAATGTCGTTTCAACGTGGCCCGAGCCAAAGAATCGTCGGCCCGTGTGAATGTCTGGCGTCAATTTGGTGTTGCCACCTCCTACACCCTTGAATCGACATTCTGTGGATTCCACAAGGGACAAAACAGTGGATATCAGATTAATACGAGCGATTTGAAAGAAATCGGAAGAGATTTACTTCATTCGTTCCTTGAAATGAATAAGAATTAGTATTACTATTATATGCACATTATTATTACTTTTAATTCAAATTCCCCCCTTTTCATGTGATTTTTTCGAATTCTAATCCTATTTTTTTTGAAATGATCTCTTCTTTTTTCCCCTGAATGATGCCACACATTTGCATGATATGTAAAAGTTTTTTAGTATAAAAATATAAATAATTTATTTGAAAGACGTAGAAGTTTTTTGAAATGGTCAACAGAAGAACCCGAAATCTTTGACAATAGAAAGTACCCGAATTTTTTTTGGAAACATAAAAATCTGAAAAACTCGAAATGAAAATCATCTCCTTGATGACAAATGCATCAGATTCGTTTTCTCACAATACGGACAAATACCGGATTGACGGGGAAGAGTCAACGAGAGCATTGGAAGGTAGAAGAATGTAGAGAAAGTCCAGGAAGTGATGGATATTACCACGAGGAACACACCCACCTGGAAGAATAAAGTAGAAAAAGGCGCAATAATGTGTTAGCCCTATCTTCCGATATCTCAATTCTAGCTCCGCGGCGCAGTGGTGAACGTTGTTGTTTTTGTATTTTCATACCCGGGTTCGATCCCCACGGGGCCGAACTATTTTTCCTTTTTTTTCCTTCCTCCCCAAACCAACCTGATAAAAAGCATGTGTCAGTGCAGGCAACATTGACGCTCCGGCTAAAAATGAAGTGAATGCAGCTAGGGTAACTGGTCCAACTCCCTTTGAAGTGGCCTCCCGAATCCGATGTTCTGCACATCCATGTTCCGGAAGAGCAGCTCCATAATGAAGGGTGTAATCAAAGGAAAGACCAACAACCAATACAAGAATAACAGCTTCAAGAACTCCAAGGACCCATCCAAGAAGGGTTACGATGGCGGAGGAGGTGAAGATTACACCGGCTATGGTGACAACGGCGGCGACCGCCTGGAATTGGGGAAGAATGATTTTATGAAAAAATGCATTGTTCTGGTTCACTTTTCCGGTAACTTCTACACAAATTTACCTGGAATTTCAGCTGAATGAATGCAAAAATGGCCACAAACACTAGGGATCCAACCACTGAACTCAAGCAGTCTTGGACGATGGAGCTCAGTAAATCGAACCTGGAAAAGGATTTTGAAAGAAGATCTAGGATTGCTGTACCTTCCCAGGATTACTGTATCCCCACTTACCACGTGCTCATCAACCACCACTCTGGCGCCCACCATCCATTATCCGGTTTCGTCATTTCCAGCATTTCAAACGATTTCGAAAGTTTTGAAAATCGATGGTTATACTTTAAAGAAGTGGGAAGCATTGCTGTATAACCAACAAAAGCGAAAGTTTGATTATCGAAAATTGGAGTGTCGTTGTAAGAAGTAGCCAGGAAGGAAGTGGAATTCCGGAGACAAAAATCCAAATAGGAGTCCGAAAACAATGGATTCGACATGTTACAGCATAAGAATCTGAAAATGATATTCTGGGTTACTGTAGGATTACGGTAGCTGATACCCCCTGGCACACGGGTACTGATGAGACCAGTCTAAAAATCGTTCCGGCCAAAATTTGGGTTGATGATTTACGAATGGAAGTTGACGGGCTTTCTCAAGGGAATGGGCGATTTGATGAACATCTCTCGCAGTTTTCAATGAGAAGGATGGATCGGATCTGAAAAAAACCTCTAATTGAATGAAGAATAGCATGAGAGACAGTTGTCACTCATTGTTGCCTGCCTCTCTTCCACTTCCCCACTCTCCGCACTCATCTCTATGCCCGTTAACCCTGTTGTCTCTCGTCGGAGAGATGGCCGAGCGGTCCAAGGCGCTGGTTTAAGGCACCAGTCCCTTCGGGGGCGTGGGTTCGAATCCCACTCTCTTCAGCTTTCTTTTTTTCTTTTTTTACTTTTTTACCTGATTGGTGTAGTGGAGTTTGCACGGAATGTTGACAGAGAGTAGATGGGCTCGACACCCCAAACAAGTCTAGAAGTTAGGGGAAGAGCGATTTTAGCGGAGACAAATTCGAAGTTCCGTTCAGCATTGTTGTCATACCTAGAAAATCGAAAAATTGGACAGAAGGACTGCCTTGGTCTCACCATTCATGCAAATTATCCGAGGTGAAAAGTTGAAGAGGATTGTATTCGGGTAGATGGAGACCCTGATAAGTGATAGCTGCACCTCCAATAGCCACAATTGACAGAAGAGACATCAGGAGATATCGACCCTGGAAGGAAGGATTACGGTAGGGATACTGTAGGTCCAAATGGAAATGTTACCTGAACCAAAACATGGGGCAGAAGGACATAAAGCAAATGAGACAAAACTGATCGATAGGGGAATTTGAAGCCAGTGAAACAGTCGAGGTGTCTGGAAGACTTTTGGTACATGACCTCCTGTTTCGGGGTGCCCTTACGCCTTCCTTTTTGAAAATAACTGTACTGTCGTCAAATCTGACGCCGAGTACGCAATCATCGAGTTCTATAGACTCACCTATGCTGAATCAGAAGAAACGCCGGCAGAAAAGAGACCACCATGAAGTAGTTGAAGATTACGGTAACACCGGCAAACAGGCCAAAGCATCTGAAATTACGGTAGTCTGGTTAAAGGCGCAGGTGATATTTTATTAGAAGTCTCAGAACTTCTTACTGTAACATTTTCAGAGTTTTTAGGGAAACTTTGAAATTTCCAAGTTAACAAATAAAAAGTTCTGTCGTGGCAAAACCCACTGTAACTCACCGAAAGACAATGACATTCGAAGTGATATTGATGAAGAATGGGACTACGGTAGAGAAGCATGTCAGGAACATTGTGAAGGAGGTGTGCGTCAGGAACTGAAAATCAATGATTTTAGCCCCAAAGTTGGAGGTTTTTAGGCCGAACTGAGGGTTTCTGAGCCTGAAATTAGAGGTTTTCGGGCCTAAAATTACAGGATTTTTGAGCATAAAATCCGGAGTTTTAGGCAAAAAACAAAGAACATTCGAGTTTGAAAATGAAGGGTTTTTTGCCGAAAAATGAACTTTTTGAACCTGAAATTAGGGATTTTCGAGCAGAAGTTTAGCGTTTTTGGCATAAAAAATTGGGGATCCCCAGTCTTAAAATAAGAATGTCTGCCTAAAATCAGGGTTTTTGCGCTCAAAAGTATCAGTTTTTAGCCTAAAACTTGTTGTCTTCAGGCCCACAAATAAGAATTTTTGAGCTAAAAACCAGAGGTTTCAAGCTTAAATTAATGGTTTTTCATTTTTTCGATTCTCAATTTCAATGGAAAACTTACCGTATGAAAAGTGTCTTCGTTCAAATGATTCGGGAAATTCGACTTCAACAAAAAGGCATCATCTGATCCAATTGCAATCAAAAGAACGAATGTGACCAGGTTGAGAAGTGGAAACTCATCAGTGAACAGGCTATATACTCCCAAAGCTCCTGAAAAATATAATGGTTACAGGGGTGAGAAAGACGGTGTATTGATCTCAAAACTGATTCCATTTGCCTTAAAGGCGCATCGTGGGTCTCGTCACGACAAAGCGATTACTGTAGGAATTGTTTTTCTAAAAACTGAGTAAACTACTGTTTTCATCTAACGACAACCAACAACTTTCAAAAATATAGAAGCGACTGCAATCGCGGTAAGACCATCTCAAAAAGATCTTCAGGCGCCTTTAGGGTAAACCTATCCATCCCTTCATTTCACTTACCAACTACAGAAAGAGCCAACAAAAGAATCACCACAAATGCATATAAAAGTGATTGGGAATGAACAGCGACTACCTGAAATCGAAAGGATACTGTAGGGATTACTGTAGATTCTCCACTTACAATCATAACAAGACCAGCAGCCAGAAGAGCCAGAACAGAGTCACGGAGAGCAGCCGCCAGAAGACGATCTCTTTTCACGTCCATCAAGAGACCTAGAAAAATATTACAGTAATAAAATCATAGGGTGGTGAGACACACCTTTCAATTCGAATCCACTTCTCTTTGAATAATCAATAACAGAAGTCTCCAAAGCATCATACAATACAACATCCACTGGAATATTCTGAGTGATATATCCAGTTAATGTGAAGACTGGCAGAAATGTATTGACAAGAAATGGGGTGTCGTCTCGATTCTTCGGAAGGAGACGGTAGAATAAATCATGGATTATTTGGGAGGAACACTCTTCTGGGAGTTCTGGAAAATGAGAAAAAAATGACGATGAACGGGATCTACTTTCTTATAAAAAAAAAGTCCTGGATTACAGTACCTCGACACGTTGCACATTGTCCCTGACACTTTTCACTTCGACACTCGAATATAGGAGTACGGTACTTCCAACAGTTGTCAATGGTTTTTCGCACGATTTTTATGTCGGACTGCAAAATAAAATTTTTTTTTGAATCCGTAAAATTTTTCAATTTGGTTCAATTTTGTACGACTTTGAACTTTTTTTTGTTTTTTGAAAAACGAGATTAGAACTGACTCTATCAAAAGTTTCCATAATAAGAAATCTTACCTCATCCAATTGTGTACAATTAACCCGGAGATTTGGAGAAATACAGGCAAACATGTTAGCAACACTCCAAATATTTCTATACGGGGTGAATGCATCGAATCTGGACAGCGGTTTGGAGATATTCGACTGCATTTGACACAGTTTATCAAGGAATTTCAGGTCGAATATGGCATCATAGTTGGGCACTTCCAGGACGATTTGGGAGAGATGGTCCACTGAAATATAGGCTCTTCTTTTCCAATTTTTAGAACGTGGGAGTTCAGCAAAACTTATTTATTAAATGGTGTAAAGTTCAAATAAGGTTGCATCAGAAAAAAAAAAAACAGAAAAAAACCTTCAATACTGATTGTACTGAAAAATGTTTTTTTTTCGTTTTTAACCATAATTTTCTGATGAGAACAAATATGAAGTGTATACCAATCGGTAGAGAATTTCATGCTGATCACTTCTGTCTATCACTTTTTTCTAACTTTCTAATGAACCGAGTTATAGCCGTATGAAGTGAGACAAGAGACGCAGACAAGGCTAGAGTGTCTCGCTGTCTGCTTCTCTCGCATGGGTTCGAATGGTTGTAACACGAGATTGAACTGGACTTCTGGATGTCCTTTTATTGTTTCCCTAGTTGTCTGTGTGTCCGGATATCCACTTACTCAATGGAATCGGTGAATCATAACAGGCGACTTGATTGATAGCAGACAACAGATTATCAGCCCAACTCCTCTTCTCTCTCTTCTTGCTTTCCACAGGTCTCTGAATCAGTGGCTGTTGAACATCCGAATCAATTGGTCGTGGATTCGAGAATGCAATTCTATTAGAGTACATTAGACTCGGCTGAATACGTGCCCATGCTAATCGGGGACCCGAAAGATCCGTGTCCTTTGTGTCGAATCCCTGAAATCTTACAGTGTATGACCATATTCAAAATACGCAGATCTCAAGATAAAATAATGTTTTTTTTTCCATGCAACTCTATTAGAGGATCGACCAAACTATAAAATCTTCTAGTTTTGTGTAATAAAACTGAAACTACGCCCTTATCTTTTTTCTGATTACCGGAGATCACCACACTAATTACAACAATACGACGAATTGGAAGAATGGGATGGGAACAAGATTTTCGAAGCATTCTATAATGCTTTACACTAATTGCATGTGTAGTTTGGATGGCAGGTGATGTCATCTACAGTAATCCTGTTTCAGATCTTTTTAGTGGACTTTGATGCACCCAAAACTCATGAGAAAACTGTGTTATCTGACGTGATGGTGTCTATGTTTGGTGTTTGCAGACTTGACACCATATTTAACGACAATTCAGACTTGATCAAACGAGTTGTCATCAAATTCGTCCTATACAACTGTTCCTATTGGATCTTTTCTGAA